>NW_012194863.1:255848-310174 GCF_000504015.1 Erythranthe guttata | reverse complement strand
TATTTTAAATTTCTGAAATTAAAATTAAAACAAATTGATTTTTAATTTTTGAAATTATTTATCAATTAAGCCCAATTAGATAATTGATCCATTAATTTAATTTGAATTCAAGGAATAGTGTTGGATTAATTTATTAATTTAATTGTTAAATTAATTTAATTAATGGAACACAAATGTTATTACATGGCAAATAATTAATGGGTCTCGTTCTTATTTGATTGATTAATGAATGAAAGAGGTCCGTTAATTATTTTGCATTTAATCGTTTTAATTTATTAATTCGTATGATGAATAATTGTAATTGAGTACGATGATGATCGTATGTCTCTCTTAGGATCAATATGCGTTTCCACATTAGAGAACATAGTTGTAGGAAACCCAAACGATCATAACCAATAATTATGATGAGATAACCATAACTTAATAAAAATCCCTCATTCTTGATTTCTAAGAATAATTATCAAGCTATAAAGGAGAACCGATTTGTCGTTCTTTCTTATTTCCTTCTACCAACGATTAGATTATGTGTAGCCTCTCGTAATAGTGCAGTAAGCCGTGTTAGCGGGGAGTGCTATTATGGGATAAACTGTAATTTAATTGACATTAGATGGAGATACGGTTGTAGATAAAATTGTATTGGATTAATGTGGTCGGCTAGATTAACTAGGGACTGCATTAGTTTAATAGAGTTGGATCTATGACATCTCACATTGGTAGGCTAGACTTGACACACGAAGATTTTGATATTCGCGAGATTAACTTAGGTCATTATCAAGTGTGAGGTAAAACAATCTTTAGGGTCACATAGTGATGTGATAGATAGTACTCTACCTTTAGGCTTATGTAATCGGGCTAGATTAACTACGGGTTACATTTGCGCTATTGGACCTAAAGCCCATTAAGGAAAAATACGTTTTCTCGTCTGTCTGCTAGAGGGTGGTGGAATTCGATAAAATTAGTGGGAGAACAATTAAATGATAAAAGTCCAAATCTTTAATTGCATTCATTAATAATGAAATATCTTTTATGTAAGTCTACTTAAAAGTTTCAGTATAAATGCTAAGAATCCCTTATCGTCAATTCTCGATACGAACAAAACTTAATGGCAATAATTACCTTGATTGGCTCAATAAAATTCGTTTGGCGCGTTTGCTCCAAGAGCAAATTGTGCATACTCAAATAAATACCCGGACCAAACTTCATGATAACTCGACTCACTAGGGAACCACCACTTATTAGAAGTGGAAGAAGGGTGTCCATTATGACGAAGTGTTATACGATAGTACCTAGTCGCCCAAGTTAGCAAGGAACTATGAGAACCACCTTTATGTTATTGACATATAGGCTCGCCTTGAGATCGTGTGTGGTGAGAACATTATGGCAATGAGGTTCGCGACAGCTGAGGAGTTGATGTGTCTTAGACTGAGCTAGAGGACTACGGTCTTGAAGCATGGTTTTAAGATGACTCACTCTTAAAGAAGTTGTGTGACCACAACGTCGTTCTCCCATCAGAGATCTCGGTATCTCATACTTCCATCACTCACTAACTATTATGAAACGTTCATAATTAGCTTCAACAAGAATATGGTTGAATCTCCTTTTGAAGGAGTTGGTCAACATGTTGTAATACGAGTCGGTTATAAAGGAAGAGAAGTTTGTTTTGCATTTGGTAGTTTCTATATCTTTTACTAAGAATAGTTCAAAGTCGAAGAAGATAGCAAAAGGAAAATAGTTTCCGGCCTAGCAAAAGATAGACTATGGGTAAATCAAGTATTCACAAGGCCAAAGAAAACAAGCATATAAGTGATGCTTGCTTCCAATGTGGAAAGACAGACCATTAGGCTCTGTAAACTGTAAGCAGTATCTTGCTCAGAAATGTTCTGAGAAAGATACGTTATTCATTGAACTTATATGAAGTATAATCCAATGAACTTTAGGTTAACCCGAACTCGATATAGAAGTCAAAACCCCGCAAAACTTTGGCACGCCCCGACTAGGTCACATCTCTTTAAGAAGGATGAACGAGTTTGTTCGTGAGGGATTATTCACCTTGGATGATGAGAACTCACTTCAAACTTGTGAATCTTGTCTTAAAGGAAAAATGACCAAGTCGCCATTCAAAGGGAAAATGGAACGTGCCGAAGGTCTCTTGGATTTGATCCATACAGAGATGTGTGGCCCACTAAGCGTTAGTGCAAGGGGTGGTTTCAACTACTTCGTTACCTTTACCGATGATTTTTCTAGGTATGGTTTCGTGTACTTAATGAAGTACAAGTTTGAAATTTTTGAAGGGTTCAAAGATTTAGACACCAAGTAGAAAACCAACTTGTCGCGGTATTAAGAAGCTGCGATTCGATCGTGATGGCGAATACTTAAGCGCCAAGCTTATTGACTGTCTAAAGGAGAATAAGATTATCTCTCTCAATGGACTCCTCATGGAACTCCTCAATTGAATGGAGTGTTCGAACGTCGGAATCGAACCCTGTTGGACATGGTTCGATCTTTGATGGGGTTCACCGAGATGCCGGCATACCTGTGGGGTCATGCACTCTTAACTGCCGCGTATTTGTTGAATAGGGTTAACACCAAAACAGTTTGGTCCACACCATATGATCGAACTACGACATACCCGATAATCCACTTACATGAAATGGCTAGTGGGAGACGAGTTGGATAGTCGATCCAACTTATGTCATTTCGTGGGGTATCTCAAAATTGTTTTTGATGCTTATTCTACTATCCCTTGAAACAAAAGTGTTTGTCTCGGGGAATGTCACCTTCTTAAAGAAGAAGTTTCTATGTGATAAAATAAGTGTATGGTAGAACTCGAAGAAATTCGAGAACCACGAATTGAAGTTCCAACACCATAAATAGGACAAGAGCCAATCAAAATCTAGTCACCCATTAATGTACCTTCTCAACCAACTATGTGGAGATTCGAAAGGATCCATAGAGAACTCAATAGGCTTATGATCATCGAAGGTAGTCAAAATGAGTTTGACCACGGATATGATCCAAGTACCTTCAATGTATCTGTATTTGATGCAGACAAGGGACATTGGCGTGAAGCCATGAAATCCAAAATGGATTCCATATATTCCAACAAGGTATGGACCTTGATGGATCCACCCAAGGGAATTTTTCCCGTTGGATGCAAGTGGATCTACAATCTTTAAGATTGGAATAAATGGAAAGGTATCGACCTATAAAGCTAGATACGTGAAAGATAGTTATACTCTAAGACAAGTTGCTGTCTATGAGATAAAGTTTCACAAATCACTGTGCTTAAAATCCATTAGGACTTTGCTAGCCATTTCTGCGTAGTATGACTACGAGATATGGAAAATGAATGTGAAAACCACCTTCCTCAATGGCGAGATTGAGGGAATCAGAGTGGTACAGCCGGAAGGTTTCACATCTTGTCGAAATTGGCAAAATGTTTGCAAAATTCCAGCGATCCATTTGTGGATTGAATCTAGCATCCCATTAAATTAGAATGTTTGATTCCACACGAAAATCAAAGGGATTTGATTTAGTGAAGAGTTCGAAAGAGCCTTAAGTTCACAAGAAGGTTAGTGGGAGCGCCATTACGTTTAATAGTGTTTTATGTTGGTGGCATTCTACTCATTGGGAATGATGTAGGAATGTTGCAGTCAACTAAAACACGGTTGTCCACACGTTTCTCAATGAATGAATTTAGGGTAAGCTTCCTACGTATTAGAGGATATGTATTTATAGAGATAAATAGAAGAGGTTGCTTAGCTACCCTAATTCATATTATAGACTTGATATGGTTTATGCAGTGAAGCGTCACTGTAGATTTCAGTCTAACCCCAGCCAATTTAGTTGGATAGATATGAAAGAAATCCTTGAATACTTGCGAACTACTAAGGACTTGTTCATGTATAGTCTGTGGGGATTCCGAGTTGAAAGTAAAGTCGTTCGACGACTTTAGCGTTTCAGTCAGAAATGGACAACTTTAAAGGACGTGAGGGATTATATGCATGCTTCATAACGGGGTGCCGTGTGTTGGAAAGAGTTCCAAATGGAACATGACGGCGGATTCCACCTCCGAGGCTTAGAATAATGCGGCATTGGATGACGCAAACGTAGCAGTTTGGATTTGAAATTACATTCAAATGTTGAATGTATTTATTCAAAAGAACTCATCAGAAATCCAAGCAGATACTGAATACAAATTAATTCATTAGTAAGATAATTAGTAGAGGCGAACTTTAGTTCGAGAGAGTTGCCTCGGTAGACAACATTCTAGATCCCTTTACTTGGCCTTTACACAGACCGGTCCATGAGAAACATCGAGAGTCGATGGGACTTAGGTAATGAGTAGTTGGCTTTAGGTCAAGTGGGAGATTGTTAGAGTATGTGACCAATAAGCCAACTAAGTGTTGTGTTTTCTCACGCTACTCGTAAATAATCTATTTCAAATTAATGGTAAAATACCTTTTGGCATTCTATATATCTTATCCCATGCAAGCAGCATAGATATAGTCCTAACGAGTTACTCTATTACTGTGAGTTGATCTAGTAGAATCGTGAGATAACTCAGCAATGTAATGTAACTGTTAAATCTTGTTCCTAGTCGATGGGTTACGCCAATAATGAGGATACCGGCCTTTCCCTTTTGAGACTAGCACTTAGTGTATGTGTACTGCGTCTCATCAGTCATCGGTGTTGTGACATCGGCATACTTGAGTGGGTGCTCATATTAGATGAGTTCACTGAACTCCCTCGCCTAGAAATCTATAAGTGGTTCCAAATCATCGAGTAATAGGTTTCCATGATATAGTTGTGCACCATTAGTCCTTAAGACCCAGACATCACCGTGACTTCACTAGAGGACCGACCGTATCGTGACCCGTCCCTGAGTGCCACCGCGGACCGCTCCAAGGGCCAACGTTCGTGCAGTCCGAAATCTAGTGTGAAGTCTGTGCATTGTAGTAGGGGATTCGAGCGCTTGAGTAGTCCTGGATGTCCTGTGTGTTCTGTCAGTTTGTAATCCATGGAATCTCCGGCCGGAGTTGATAGTGGGGTGATTAGGGAAATGTGTTTCTCTAAGTCACACACGAACGGATTATAACACCTAGAACGTTCGCACGGTTATTGAACTTAATAAGCGGTCTCGATGGACCAATACCTCTAGTTCAATCGGGACATTTGCTGCGAAGGGATCGTACTGTACGTTAACTATATCACAAGGTTCTTGCAGGCACTTCATTTGTATCTAGGGAATCAAGATGCGTAGTTTCTAGACGCCAATCTTGATTCGTTGGGCACCGATTTGATCGGCGATTGAGTAAAATGAGTTTTACCCTAATCGGGACTCTTGGGAGGAGTTCGTATAAGAACAATGTGTTGTTCGAATCACAAAGAGTTGTGAGCCCACGGCTAGCTTACACCTGAACCATTGAGGGTCACACTTCTCGTGTAACATAGATCCTTGAAAAACAACAAGCATAGATTAATGTGTTAATCTTTGCGTAGTTGGATGTCAATATCATTGAATCTAAGATTCGTAATTGTGGATTACGAGTCGAAATAAACGGAGAGAAAGAGATATGCGGAAATTTAGTGAACTTTCTAAATTGGGAAGTTTCCCGATTTAGCAGGTCCACTAAATTAGAAGTTTCCAATTTTGGAAATTGAAAATTTCAAAGAGGCACTCGTATCGACGAGGACTTTATGCTCGTCACAAATATAATCTTGTTATAATTTTGTGGACGATCGTTTGTAAGAAACGAGGCCGACGAAGGGGTGGGCTTAATGGATCAGTGGGTCAAGCCCAATGACTTAAGCCCATGAGGGTTATGAACCCTAGTATAAATACAACTCATATGATGAGTTGAGATAAGTTTTTACAGCCCCAAACCCTATCCGCTCGAAGCACGGCCGTCCTCCGCCTCATGGCTGCAGCCCCGCCGCTGCACCGCCACACCGCCGTTGCGCCGCCGCTCTGCCGCCGTCGCTGCCGCCGGTTTCTTCTCTTTTCTTCCTCGTCTTTATTCCCATTGTTTTTCTAACTCTTCTGTATCTAGTGCTGCAGTTAGAGTGGGTCTAGTTGTACGAGGTGAAACCTAATTGGAGAGGAAGAACGCAACTCCACCACCGCCAGCCCCGCACGCGCCGTCGCCGTTGCCACGCGCCGCCGCCGCTGCACCTCATGTGCCGCCGTCGAGATCAGATCGGACCAGCTGCTGTTCGGTCGGTTCTTCGCAGCCATGGAGTTGTTTAATAGCAGCTTGTACGTGTCTTAGTTTATAGATTTCGATTCGTCGAAATCTCACGCTTCAAGAGGTAATATCGAAAACCCCTGCGAATTAATTCATAATTGGATTATGTGAACTAATTTGTGAGCATGACAATTATATGAAGAATGCATGTTTTCGATTTCATGATGTCGTATGCAAGCATGCTCGTCTTTGTTTTTCGTTTTATTTAATTTCGATTAAAGTTTGAAAATTACCATGTGTATGGCGGAAGCGTTAAGGTACGTTCAATTAATTGATTTATGCATGTGATCGAACATTGAGTTCGATTAAATTTTTGTTTTCCGCTGCGTATACATGCATCGATCCCCAACATGTGATACTCGTGATATTTCCTAATGTAACATAACTTGTTGCACTTTTCAATTAACGCGTGAATTCTCCACATGCATTTCTTCGTATCTCTATACTTACACTATGTTGTAACTCTGTACGACTCATTTTTCACATAATGGAACTCAAAACCAGACTCCACTGAGAATTCGCGCAAAGCTTTCCTAAATTCAGCAAAACCCCCTTTGAAAACCCGCCCTACATAGTACAACCAACTATGACTCAATAGTTGTTTCGCATTCGAAGACACAACCACATTCATGTCTTCACACACGTCGTTGCATCCCAAATCCAATGCAGATGGAACATACGCTGATAAACTCCCAACCAGTCCATTATGCAACTCAATAGGCTTGTCAACATATGCTGGTGAGCTTCCCACATTTTTTCGCTACTGCACGTTCAACCTTCTCCTTCACGTTACCACAATGTTCGGTAACGTCAATTGTTGAACCATAGCAAACATAGATAATACATCTTCATCATCTCCGAAAATGTTGTCACCAAACAGACAAACTGTAACGTCAGGTACAAATTATCGACGTTCAACCCACTCCACTTCGAACACACGATTCCAGCCAATGCCTCATACCGCATACCAACTGTAAAACGCTTCAAAGCTTTCACACCAACATAATTTAACATCAACATCACGTTAATTGCCATTCTTCCTAGTGCAAGTCAAACCACATGAAAAATAAATTAAAATGAAACGAAAACAAACAACGATATCAATGTCATTGTATCCCTAATATAAAGAATATTATAACAACAAATACAACATCCCACTATGCAGACTACTGCAACTAATTGTCATCGAAAACAATCGATCCTCGGTCAACTATCACTACAAAAACTAACATTTGAAAGGGCAAAAAACATGTTAAACTACATTAAAAAAAATACAACTAAATGTAAACTTCCCTAGTACATAACTAAATACACAGAAACATCCTTCCCTAGTACATAACTATACAACTAAATGTAAACTTCAACGAATTAATTGGACCATCCATCACAAAAGAAAAAGAAGAGAGAGAGAGAGACTATGACTACTGCAAATAATTATACAACTGCATGTAATCTTCAAAAAATTAATAAGACTACTGCAAGAAAAAAGACTAATTGGGCTTGTTTGATTGCACTTAACGAGATACTTAACGAGATCTTAATGGCCTCTGAATGACACCATATTCGGTCAAAGTTGTCATCATTCAGCACGTTTGGTTTGGGTATCTGAACTGATTCAATTAGTGCTTAATGATTAGTGGCCTGTTAATGACACCATATTCGGTCAGAGTTGTCATCATTCAGCATGTTTGGTTTGCATATCTGAACTGATTCAATTATTGCTTATAACAATTCCGCTAAAAAAATTAAGCTAATTGATTCAGAAGCCCAATAAATTGATTTTGAATAATTCTATCCAACGACAATTCACCTCTAAGCAATTACTTGAATTTTATTTTAAATTTCATGTAGTGGGTGTTTCAAATTTCGATACATGCAATACTTTTGCTGAAAATTGATGCAAATGGAACCATAAGAGACGAAGTCCACCAAGAGCCACTAAGCTTGCCAAGCGGACCAATCAGGCTTAGAGCCAAGCGTTTCAAGGAAGCATTATATGGGCTGATTCAAGAAGAAGTTGAGATGGCAAACAATTGGAGGTCCAACATGAGTTCAAATCCATGTACAAGCCCATTCGCAATTCAAATTGACCCAAATCAGATTGGAGGGAAGTCAATCACAAAGATATCAGTTATGGAAGGGTCTAATTGAAGCAATCACGTTTTTCAAGGCTTTGGAGAGTCATTCACTTGTGCAATTTCAGCTTTAGAATATCAATATTCTAATTTAGATGTTTCTTTAATTTAGAATCAATAATTGTTAATTAGATTGGCTGATTTGTGGCTGATTTGATTATATAGATAATAATTCCTTGTTCTTAGTTTATTTCCATAGATTAGAGAATATTGAACCCTATATAAATGGGCTAAGTTGTATGTTTCAGCAATCAATTCAGAAATCATTTTGTGAGGCAATAGTATTCTTCTTTCTATCTTGAAAGAGCTTTTGAACTTATCAAGTTATCTTGTGGCGTTCAAACAATCAGACTTATCATCAAGATTCTTGAACTCTTGGTGTGGCGTCTTCGTATCCATTGTAATCTTGATTCGTGATTTAACTAATCATTGGGTCAAGGTTCGACAAACTTGTTTCTTTGGGGGGTCTTGGGGTTCCAAAACCATATATTGTTATTGGGTTTCGTCACATGTTGGCGTAGTTCATATAAAAAATGGAGTATTCTTTTTTTCTTAATGTTTTCTCCTATAAATAAAATACTGCATAATTATTTAAAGTACAATTAAAAAATGTATTCTTTCCTTTTTTAGTTAGGATTATGTAATAAGAATTATACTCGTGTTATCTTATATATTATAATGGGGTTTTTGTGCACAAGTGCCCAACCAAACATCTTTATTATTCTAGGTTTATGGGATATATTTTTTTCACCACTAAGCCCATTCCTTTAATATTTATTATAAATAAAGGAAACATTCATGTATATGCCAATATTACCCCCAACCCTTTATACCATATTCTTAATTGTAACCCCAATTTAATCAATTTTGTCCAAAAAAATTCAATTTTGACCACAAAAATCCAATTTTAACTTTTTTCTCAAAAACTTTCTTTTTTTTAAAAAAGAATTTTGCCGCCAGATTCCGGCGTTGAGGGGGGGTTTTGTATTTTTTGGGAATTTTTTGGGTTTTAGAGAGATAAAGTGTTTTTGTTATAAACCGTAAATAGCAATTTTCAAACAGTAAAAAGCATTTCATAATGCTACATCAAAATTGAATTATCAAATGCTCATTTGATATTAGAGATAATATTTTAAAATACACTAGTATTTTTCCTCGTGCGTTGCACGGGCGGATATTGAAAAAAAATATAAGATAAGCGAAATTATAAATTAGTAAACATATATGACATGTACAATAACAAAACAATGGAACACAAAAAATGTAAAAAAATCACTAATTGCAATCATAATATATATATATATATATATATATATATATATATATATATATATATATATATATATATATATATATATTAACAATAAAAATTAATACACATACGTGTGCTATAAAAAATGAGGGAAAAGTTAGTGCAGAAAGGGGAAAAAAAAGAAAATAATTAAAAAGAAAAAACAAAAGTGAAAAATAAATTTAAAGTTGATCGTGTTTAGTGGGGAAGGGAAAAAAGAGAAGAAAAAAAGAAAAAAATAATTAAAAAAACGTGTTCTATAAAAAAGGAGAAAAAAATTTAGTGCTCGAAGAGAAAAAAAAAAGAAGAAAAAAGAAAAATAAAATATTTGAAAAAAAAAATGTGAAAAAAAAAAATTGGCCATATTTGGTGGGGAAGGGAAAAGAAAAGGAAGAAGAAAAAAACAAAAAGAAAACAATAAAAAAAAAAAACTTAAACGTATTCTATTAAAAAAGGAAGAAAACACAAATAATTTTGAATTTGCTATAAAAAATGAGAAAATAAAGAAAATAAATATTTAAAAAAAATTGTTTTTAGCGTTTCGGGGCAAGCGTTTCTTTTATATATAAAGATTTAAAATTCACCAACTTCAACCATAGTTATCAAATTTTACTATTTGGTATTTTATATTTGTAATTGCCACTTGTCAATTTGTGGATGGTTGATTAGGTGGTTAATTTTTTGGTGGCCAAATCTCTTTAATAGTCCCTCAAGTATACATTATGTCCCACTTTAATCCCTAACTATTGAAATGTACCAATTTCATCTCTCATGTTCCAAGATTGTCCCAAAGTCACCCTTCCCTAAACATGCATGCCATCAAAAACTAACGGAGTGACATTAAAAGGCAAAAATAAAATAAATAAAAATTAATTGAAGAAACAAATCTATTTTCGTTCATCTTCCTTGTGTATTTTGTACTATATTATAAAAGATTGAACTAGATTATATTTTATCTAAGTCACGGAACAAACAAACAATTTATTTGTAGTATGATTGTTTTTTAAAGGGCAAATGGCAAATAGGCCCATGACAAGGTCACTTAATTAAAAGGAGGACATCCAATTTTTTTGTCTTTCAAATAAATCCAACCCATTTAAACTTATTTGCAAATAAGGAAAATCCTTTTATATATACCAAAATTACCCCCAATTCATTGAAATTCAATTCAACTCTTATTTCATGATTTACACCCCAATTTCATCAATTCACCAATTTTAACCATAATTTCAATTTTGACCCGCCACCACCGGAGACCGCCGGTCTCCGGCGTTGACTTTTTTTTTTATAATTTTATTTTTTCTTAAAAAAAATATTTTAATTAATATTACTGTCTTGGCTACTAAATTACTATCTCCAACAGTTATTCAAATGTCGGAGACAATAATTTAACAGTTAATTGACTTTTTTTTTTCTTCAAAAATATTTTAATTAATATTACTATCTTGGCTGCTTTATTAATGCCTCCAGCAGTCATTTAACTGTCGGAGACAGCAATTTAACTGTTAATTGACTTTTTTTTAAATATTTTAATTAATATTACTGTATTCGTTGCTAAATTACTGTCTCCAGCAGTTATTTAACTGTCAGAGACAGTAATTTAACTGTTAATTGACTTTTTTTTCTTAAAAAAATATTTTTAATTAATATATTACTGTCTTGGCTGCTAAATTACTGTCTCCAACAGTTATTTAACTGTCGGAGACAGTAATTTAACTGTTAATTGACTTTTTTTTTTTTTTTTCTTAAAAAAAATTATTTTAATTAATATTACTGTCTTGGCTGCTAAATTACTGTCTCCAACAGTAATTAAACTTTCTCAGACAGTAATATTAATAATATTACTATTCGGGAAAATAATATGCATAATATTACTGTCCCTAGCAGTAATATTACTGTCTTAGACAGTAATTTAGTAGCCAAGACAGTAATATTAGTTAAAATATTTTTTTCTATGAAAAAAATTGAAAAAAGAAAAAAAAAAAAAAAAAAAAAAAGTCATCGCCGGAATCTGGCCGGAAAAAAAAATTCAGAAAAAAAAAATTCAAAAAATTATTATTTTGGGTGTTAATGTGATATATTTGTTTAAATCCGAGGTCAATGTGTGTAATACTAAGGAAGTTAGAGCATCATTGATGGAATTGATAAGAATTATATTATGGATGGTATTTTAGACTAAAGACATGAGGATGAGTTTATTTGAAAGACTGTTTTTTTTATGGACCACTGTGCATTTAGGTCCCATGTGATGGGCCTATTTGTCATTCAATCTTTTTTAAATTTCTAAATATTTTCAATTCACTTTCTGAAAATCGTTCCAATTGAGTTTTTTTTTTCTTTGTAGTTTCCGAAATCTCCAGAAATTACCAGAATTGGAATAAAAATTTGAATTTTGAAAATTTCAAATTGAAATTAGAAGCAATATTTGATTTAAAAATTGAATCTTAATCAAATTTTTAATATTTTTAATAAAAATTTTGGTAATTTGGTAATTTACTCAATCAAATAGTATATCTTGGTTCGGTAAACGGTATGAAAGTTTGGTGTACCAAATTTTGATTTACAAATATTTTGGTATGATTTTGTACCATTTTACTGAATGAACACCCTTAATTCCTATTGAGTCCTACATCGGGGTCAGTGGTAAGACGTATTTGATAAACTATTATTGTATGGACTTTGTTAACCCGAATAGAGCTTTTGTCATTCTATGCGATGAATATCAGATCAAGTCTTAGTCTTGTGCTTGGTAAGCAGGAGTAATCTCAGACCAATCTAGATATTAGATATCGGTGATAGAACTGGTGCTCAAGACCCGGCTTATCCAAGGATCTCTTTTTTAAATCAGGCTTCAAAGTAAAGTCCAATTAAAAGACTGCAGTTTCCCGAGAAATAGGTTAGAGAGCAGGTGGAACATTTCATTGGTTACTTATCTTCGCGATAAATATTATCAACACAATACAAAGTGAACTCAAAAAAAAAAAAAAAAAAAAGAATGAAAAAAGAATGAAAAAAAAACCAGTAAGTAAATGTCTTACAGAAGATGGATGTTTAATTTATTTTAGATTAATCATATACAATTTATATTACTCATCTTCTATGTGTATGAACTTAGACAAATTTTTAATCTCAAATGCCTCAAGAAAATAAAAATTATTTCTCTATGTTCTCTATTTTTTTCCTTTTATTTTACCAAAAATACTCTTAATATATGGAATATTCCATTGGTTATTAATGATTCCGTTGGTTATTGACGGAATGGTTAGGAGAAGGATCACTTAAAAACGTACAATTTTGAAAGACGAGGGATAAAATAGATGTATTTTAAAGATGAGGGATTAAAGCGGGACATAATGTATATTTGAGGGACTAATAAAGACATTTGGCCTTTTTTGGTGACTCATTCTGCAGGAAATATTTTTAGATACAAATAGATGAAATGCGTAAATAACGATAATTAATGAAATTCAAGAATTTATTTAACCTCGATATTTTAAAATCAATCTTAGTCACTCACAACCATTTGATCTTATGTGTAGACATATTTCTTATATATTGGTTATCGGTATTTAGTTTTAGGGTAAATTACAACCACCCCTGAGGTATGGTCAAATTACAAAAAACTCATCTTGTTTGGATAATTACATCTACCCCCAACTATGAATCTTCTTACACCTCCACCCTTATGGTGTGAAATTCAACATAATCATCTAGATTCCGTAGAATGTGCTCTAGTTTGTACTCGTTTTGTGTAAATTTACAGTTTCTGATGCACCACAATCTGATATATACAAGCCAAAAAACACATCTTATGATCATCTTGCTTCAAAATGTGGAGCTCGAATGGGATAAAACGGGTACAAAAGTAATAATATTCCATATAATCAAGAAGATTCCACTAAATTTGAAACCACAAGGGTGGACGTGTAAAAAAATTATAATTGAGGGGGCTGTTGTAATTAACCAAACAGGAGGGGGTTTTTGTAATTTCATGGATACCTTAGGGGGTTGTTGTAATTTACCCTTAGTTTTAATTTATTTTTTTTATTTTTAAATAATTATTAATTAACTTGATAACGTTCACTTACATGTTTATGATATGTCACCGAAAAACTCTATTATGAGTTTTATATGAAATACATTTTATTTAAGAATTCAAGAAAATAAACTTCGACTTTCAAAATAAATTATAGTATATAAAAATATTATCATACTTTTAATATAACATAATATAAATATTACTACTAGTATTAGTAAATAATAATTAGTTTGAGTTTACATTATTACATTTTTATATTTGTTGAATTTACTTGATAAAGATTATATGAAAACTAATTTATATTTTGAAATTAATTTAGGTATCTAATGCTTAACTTAAAATAAAAAGGATAGCTTTGAAAATATTTTTTTACATATATATAATATAATATATCATTGGAAAGCTCTTCAAATGTAGTTTTATACAAATTAAATTATATAGAATGTTTAGAAAAAATTACAATAAGAAGAAAACAAAATATCACCTTAGTATTAATATAGCACATGAAAAGACATTTGATATTTAAACTACATTATGAAACTATGTTAATTTACTATTTTCATTTTTTTTATTACACAATTGACCCTAACTAATTGATGGTATAACTTTATTATAAGGGGCATAATAGGAAGCACAAAAATGTTAAGAAACAAAAAACATTCATGCTTTTAAAGTTGGTAGAGATAGAGAGTAGAGATTTTCCATCAAAATTTTGTAGCATTTCGTGTAGTTCTACACGAAATGGCAAAAACAAATTCATTCATTTCGTGTAGAATTACAAGAGAAGCAACAAAGCATTTTTTGTCATCTTACACGAAATCCCTAAGAAAAAATCAATTTTTTTTCCTTATTCAAATACGATTATCTTTTATGCAATAAAAGAATTTCACGATTAAAGTCACTTCTTTCAACATGATGTCGTCTTTGATAATAAAGAGGCATTACTTATGTGGATACAAGACACTGCAATGAGTCGTCGTCATCAATCGTCATCGTTTTATTATTCAATCAAGAAGGGAGAATATTCAATATTTAACGTGTGAAAGGTATCAATATAGATGACAAAAGAAACATTCTTGTCCATTCAAGTTGATTGCCAGGAAGTCAAAAAATGATAGATGATAGTGACTAAGTGTTAGTGATGACAATCATAACCATCTCCCACTCATTAGGTAAATTATTAAATATTTTATTTTGTATTTTAATATTATTATATTTCGTGTTTTAAGTTCACTCACAATTATAATAAATCGTATTTTCGTTCTTTTTAATGTTTAACTTGAAATGTTGTGTTTTGTAATTTAAATTTAATTTTTTTTTGTGTTTTAATTTCAGTTACAATTGTAAGAAATTGTATTTTCGTACTTTTTCGTAACAAATGTTAAAATTTACTATATTTCATATATGATTGCTATGATGGATATTAAAATCATATGGTCTACAATTCAAATTGTTACATAAAATGTAGACTTTAAAAAAAAAACCTACAATTTATGATTTGATTGATACAAATTAGGATTCGATTTGCTAAGAAAATATATATATTGAGAACAAAACTAAACTATTCTAAAAGCACTAGTTACATTGCACCAAAAGGCGAAATCCCTCGCCCCTAGGGCCCCCATCCCTTGGCCCGACAAGGATTGATGGAGGAATGTAAATCATGGTAACTCAACGGCCCGTTAAGGTAGCGGACCCGGACCTGGTGCCCACAAGGAACCAACTCATTGGAGTTGAAAAGCACTAGTTACATAAGATGATTTCTCGTAGTACCGTAATACGATTATATTTTATCATCACTATATTTCAATCTTTTATTTAATTTACTCGGATATATATGTTGATTATCATCAATTGATCCCCCACTTGAGTTATTATTAGATCTTGACTTTTTATAAAATGATTATTATATGGAATAATATTAATATTTACATTGATGAATATTACAAATTAAATGATGATAAATCATACCCCTTTAATTAATAGTAAACTTTTTGCTTTTATTGTGTTAAAAGATTTGGTCCATTTACTATTACATTTTAATTTTATATATCTTTTGTAGTTTGATAGTAACTTTTTTTATGCAATATATATTTTTTGTTATGAATACTATGCAATGTCTTATAAATATGTATATATCGTTCATATATTAAAGTTTGGCGTATAGTTTACGAAATATAGTTTTATTGTAAGTTATATTTGTGTATGAATTTCAGTTTACTTTGCATTAGAATTTCAGTTTAAATTTGTTGTTGTTCTTATATTTATTTGAGTATTAAAAATAAAATAACTTAGAAAAGGAGAAAAAAAAGAAAAAGAAGAAGAAATCAAATTCAGTGAATTTGTAGTTTCACAAGGAGAAAAAAAACATAAAATGCATGGTTTCATGCTTCGTAGCCTAAACTAAAAAAAATAGGAAAAAAAAACAACAATAATTCGTGCTTCTTTGCATGAAACGCTTCCATCCATTTCGTGTTAGGGAACACGAAATGCTCATGCACAAACCATAGTTCGAAAAGAGTTTGAGGGAATTGTTAGTTTTTATCGTCAAGAGTTGCAAATGAAAATCGCATTGCAGACAGTGAAACCCGCACTATCACTATGAATACCATTTCAGTTTTATTTTCTCAATCACTTAGAAACTACGTGTCGGGCTACAATATTCAACTATCTCAAATTATAAAAAGAAATATATCTAATTAATTATTAATAACTATGTATTTTCCACTTTCACACTTGCGTCCATATTCACAAACATTACATTTGAGCTTCGTCTATTCGCTACTTTAAATCTCCTCACATAAAGATAATTCGTAACTTCAAACAATATAATCATCGATAAATATATTAAATAATATATTATTTCGAGTCTTATCCGCTTAACTTATTTGAGTATGTCAAATACAAAATCTACATGACCAAGAATTGACATAAACAATAAAACAAATATCAAAAACTATTGAGTGGTTATTTCAACATCATATTCCGTAAATGAGATTATTTCCGATAAATACTTTCCACCAAATAAATAATGCATCCATCGAACGAATTGGGGTTCACTTGAGTCAGTGTATGAATATCTCCCGTTGTGAAATATCAAAGCAGAGTAATATAATTAAATGGAATCATTACATATCTAGAGATTAGTAGACATAATATAGTTTCAAATTGAATATTGATAAAATAATTATTTCACTTTGTCTAGTGTTGTTTCTTTCCTTTTTTTTTCTTCTTTTTTTCTTTTTTTTGTGGAGAGGAAATAATTTGTATTCATAATCAACTTCAGAGCCGTAAGAGCAAGCTTATGAGATTACAAGTTCTCTTATTGATAAATGAAGATTTGTTAAGGAACATGGACTCTTGAATGAAAGTCGAGCCACTTCATGTGCCGTTTGATTACCGTTTCTTCGGTATATGTCGAGGAGAAAAGGATTGAAACGAGCCTGCAACTTTGTCTAGTTCAACACATGCCAAATGTGCTTGCATAATAAGGCAAAACAATAATTACAAAAGTTATTCTTTGCTTACTACAATCTAACCAAATCACTTAAATATTGTGTTATATTTTTTTTTCGATGGTTAGTTTAATTCCCTACTGATTACTGAATGAGCGCTTAAAAGCTCCCTAGGTCAATATCCCCAGGTTCTAATCAAGGATTTGAGTTATTTAACCACTTGTTTTGGCCCCCGCAAACAGTAAATATCTTGATATATTAGTGTGGTTGAAGTCAAAAAATTCATTTTCAATTATGTCAATAACTGCAAAGGATATTCTCACTAAGTCCCGTCGTCACTGTTTCCTTCGAATCATCTTTATTATGGCCGCCAATCCATTGGATCCAATAAGAAGCAATCTCGGTCCCCGCAATTTTGAAAATCTCCCCTTTTGGCAAATTGGACAAGAACCGACTACCAGCGCAAAGATGACCATATACGGGCGTGACAAAACATTTGCTACGATAAATGGCCGTACCAAATACTTTTTTGCTACGATAAATCCTAGCATTTACTACGACTTCAAAACTATTCCGTAGTAAAAAATTCCTTTTATTACGGTTTTTCACCGTAGCAAACAAATTCGTAGTAATAAGCAAATTTTCTACTAGTGTATCCTACCCCCAACCCCATGCCTAATTTCAGAATCTACAATAGTGCATTGGCCATCAACTACGGATCAAATCTATGTTATATCCGATAAAGTGTACGTCATGAACATTTATCTACAAATCTAAGGGTTTAGTAGGCTAAACCCTTAGTTTATGTACTAAAGAAGACATATAAAAAGGAAGGGGGTAAAATAATATGGGACTTCATTTTACACAATTTAAGGCAGTCTGGGATTCATCTCATCTCAAATTTTACATAATAATTTATTGCGTAAATTATTATGATTCCCACGGTCCACAATGACCATTTTGAAGTACAATTCTTGATACAAGCATACGAAGAGCATGTGTAGCTAAATTGAGCAGTACAGAAATAAAGTGAAACGGCACTCCAGCAAGTTGAATAATAAGGCAACGTTTGATATGGACAGAGAGTTGAAGAAGCATAAATATGTCGATGAAAATATATATACATCATGCTAGTGAGTATACCATTTTCTCAGAGAGCTCTGTGCCCACAGCTCTAACATATCTTTGTATCTGGCTTTCTACAAACTTCCTCTGACTCTGATCAAATGCATGTCGTAGGTCCTTTAAAAAAAATCGGAAAACGGTCGGTTACATAATAGCACAACGAGGGCATAAAATCTTCTTCAAGATGTTTGCTCTGATTATTAAATGTCAATTTCTGGGAACAATCAAAACAAGATCTGGCTTCTATTATAATTTTAATTTCAGATTTTTCTACAGCATAATAATTATAAAATGATAATCAAATTGAGGAACTGCATAATACCTTGAACCTCCGATGAACATTTGCTCTCACTCCAATCAAAACATTACTGACATCGGCACCATTAGTTTCTGAGTCTGATTCGTCTGATTCGTCGTCAGAAAAATCGGAGTCAAATTCAGCTATCTCATCCTCATTCACCAGAACATCATTTGTGGCCTCATTCTCTTGATCTTCCATATGATTATCAAGAACATTCAGTAGCAATGACTCCCCCTTTTGTGAAGTGGCATAATCAGATAAAATCACATATTTTTTTCTGTCTAAAAACGGCTTTGAAATATCGTATGGAACCCACCTGATAAAATGTTATGGTTCGAGTCAAAAACAATAACTAAACAACAGAGACATTGAGGAGGGGACTAGTCAATGGACAATTTCGCAACAAATACTATAGACAAAATTTAAAATCAGAGAAAATTCATTAGATGATTCTGGTGCGTGTGTAACTTCTTTATGATCCTTCCGGGACGAATTACAAGTATCTGAATAAGTAATGCTCAGTGGAACCACTAGAAAGATAATCATAGGTACTAAGGGAGGTTACACATTCGTATCTTGAATGTCAATATAAGTTAAGCTCATGAGAATTCATCATAAGAAATCCATAAATGCATAAGCAAAGAAAAGAATATATATTCTATAAATATATCTTAAGCTCTTAAAATAAATAAAATTGGTAACACTTACTGGTAGCGAAAAGGGCAGAGGAGCTCTGATGGCCGATAAGCAGCTTTATACCTCATCTTGCTGCACGAGTGAATGTAATAGCCAAGATAATAGTACTGAAGGCTTGGGCAACGTAATTGACTCTCGTTAACCCACTTAATTTCTTGTAAAGCCGAAAACTTGCCGAGTGATAAAAAGGCAAAATCAGGGTCCCAAAATAGATATTTACTAGACAAACACTTTGGCAGTATATCGACAACACCAACTGCAATTAATTTCCCGTCCACCAAATACTGCTGATGGAAAGAGCCAAACCCACAAGGAGGAACTGCAGCATTATTATCATTCGGCGGAATATATGTTAAAGGAGTGTCGACCAAGAACCTCTTGTACGAGCTTTCAGTGACGTCATCGGGTACGTCGTTATGCACTGTAAGTTGATATTTCTTGTATAGAGAGTATTCTTCGTAATCAAAGCTCGATTGTTTCAGCCGTATCTCGAATTTATGTCTTTGGCTCTCACGGGCCCCACAACTTCTCTTCAAAGGCCTCTCATTACTGATGTTTGTTGTGGGGGCAGGTTTGGAAATTACGCTTCTTCGAGGGTCAATTAAATCTGATTGCTTCGTAAAAGAATAGAAATTTATGTGTCCATAGCAAGCTCTGACCGACAAACCACACGCTTCTGCTGTCTGCTTTGAGTGGCTTGCCAAAATTTCAGCAATCGTTGTAGGAGAAAGCTCACTCGATTCCGTGTGAAAATCTTTCTTGAATCGTCTTAGAGTAGCTGAAATTTGGAAGGCGATATTGCATGAGAAAATGAGTTCTTCTGAATTGTCTGCTTGCAAGTTTCGTTTAGCTGGTACAACTCTTTTGATGGAAGCCTTCGGCAACTGTATGTCTGAAGGGAATTCCCCACTTTTCACGCATACTTGTACTGAATTATTAATCTGCTCTGAAAAGAAATGCATAAACTGGTCGGTTTCGTCCTTGCCTCCACCATCAACTACCGGAGATTCTGTTGCAATATTGCACGATTCCCCATTGTTTGTTTTCTTCACATCTAATGTACCGTCTAGAAACCTGCAGAAGATTAATCCGCACTTAGTACATTACTCACTGGTTGTAGAATAACAAAAGTAAAATATAAAAAAAAAAAAAAAAAAACAATTTAGTTCGTATCGTAATCACGGATATACCTATGCATCAAATATACATATTGACATGCATGGATATACCTAGGATCAATTACAAAAGTCTAAAATGTCCGCCACAGGCACCTAGAACACTTTCATGTGCAATTTATCTGAAGCAGAATCGGTGATAATGTTGCAATCCAAGAGAATACGAATGGCTATGAAGTATACCTTTGCATTCTTTTAGATACTCGAACTTGTTCTTTAGAAGGAACAAATTCACTAGTTTTGAGACGAATAGTATATGATGGGCAGCATGTTTTCTCCATGTCAGGTTTGTACAAGTAACATCCAGATCTTCTCCAACCTCTGTCAATGAGAGCTACATCGAAGAAAACTGTGAGAAACTCATCCTACCCAACTCATAACGTATCACGAAAAACAAATAGAGATGGAGCAGTGCAGTACAATAGGAGAGAGAAATAAAACAATAAAACGAAACACTTGTATTAAACATCTGTAGAAAGTGCATTAACAGATTACATAAACAAAATTAGCGAAAAAAGATGTTATAACAAAAAATGAAGCTCTCACTGTGATTTATAGAGACGAAGCTAGAGTACTAACCTTGATAGTCATCCACCGTCAAACTCTGCGGCCATAGACCTAAAATAGCGAAACAAAAATATGGAAATTCAGGAACATATACTTAATGTATAATATCAAGAAGAGTAATAGAAGCACATTGCAGGAATGAGTAAGCTCGATTCTACTAGTAATACATAAGGGAGTTAGTTCAATAAAATTAAAAGTTTAGAAATATAAAGATAAGCTTCAATACACAAATGCCGATGTACTAATGTTTAGAAATATATATATATCCTGAACAGCATAAGTCACTTACGACGATGCTGGCATGTCATTAATGTTTTGAATTGAACATCAGTCTTTCATAATTAACAATGTGGGAGAAAAAAGAGATAGCCAGCAAAACTATACCGAAACTACAACTCACATATTTACTCTCTTATCATAATTGAATATAGAGCATACAATCAGATCAATTTATCAATTCTTTCACCATTTTCAAGAAGCAATATGATGCTGCTCGTCCTAACTTGTTATAATTTATCATGACATTGTGTTCAAAAACAAAAAGTTCGGTTACCTCGTCTAGAGATGTTTCCACACCACTTGGGTTGTTTAGCAATTCAGCTGAAATAAACAATGAAATTCTCTACTAGAAGTGCCTCAATTCTCTAAAACGATCTTGAAAGCAAATTATATCTGGTGGATTTTTCAATAAAATGGGTTCCATCTGAACGTCTAATTCAATTTAATCATGGCTATGACCACTCGAAATCGAGATCAGTTATTCAAGTTAGCTTATTTTCTTAAATACAGCTTCCTAAGTTGCAGGTTGACTTCTGTACTTATCAAAAATGCACCTAGAAAATTAAATATTTTCAGAATTATATTCATTTTTAGATGATCCAGCTCAATTTTTTTCTTTTCTTTTTTTGAATTTGGATAAATAAGATCAACCAACCATTGCCATGGTGAAAAAAACTTGATTCACATAATCTACTTGTGTTCAAATCTCTCTACTCCATAACCAAATAAAAAGACAGGAAGCTCAACATTCATCGTAACAGCTATAAGGCGAAAGAGAAGACTAACCATGAGAAATACTGGTCCGAGCACCAGATTTACAGTAACCGCAGGTGCTTTTCTGGCGGCCGCAATCCGTCACTACGCTTTCTCCTCTCCCACCAATTCCGCCGCCGCCGCCGCCGCTGGTACTAGCTTCTTCGCCTCTCTTCTTCTTGGCCTCCGCCATAACCGATCTTTACGGATTCGATTAAGTCAATGCTGCAAAAATTGACGAACACAGGTTTAAGCTGTCTATCAATTTGTCTACTGATCGCAATTTTGTGAAGTAGATGGATTCGAATTGTTTGACAATTCACGGTTCTATCGATTCGATTCTTCTTCGTTTTGCTCTGTATGTTTAATTTTCTTTTGGGCCCTATTACATTTCTGAAATTATCGATTAAATATAAATATTTAATCCAAAGCTTATTTATCCATAACTTCTATAAATTAATATTGTTGACACTTGGCAGTTGGCACCAATAAAATTCTATTAATTTAGCAGAATATTACGCTATTAGAAATTAGTGATTATTAATTAAATATTTATTAATAAGTTATTAGTACTTATGAAATTGTTATTGTTGTCGTTGCCGTCGATATCGAACTCATAAAAATGATGAGGTTGATGATGATAGTGTACTGCATAGCCCATTTGTCTGATGAGAGCTGTTAAAATCAACAATGATGTTTTATAATTTGTGTTGTTGAGTTATGATAAAACAAAATCAGAGGTTCTAGGGAAACTTTAATGGAGTAACAAACTTCATTGTATTGCAAAATATATAAATTATGGAAAATAAATTTAACACCAACAAAAGTTTAGAGGGATTCTAAATTTTTTAGATTTTTGCAAAATCTCCTAACTTGTTTTTAAATATTGGACTTTGTTTGGAGACTCGTATTTAATGGGAGTCATATCACATGTACTTCGGACAAGACTCAATTTCTTACATTTAAATTTCGAATAAGTTAATAATATTATTGTTAATTTCTCTATTATCACTTTCACATATTTGAAATCAAATATCCACATCTTCATACAATTGACGAGCAATCGAATGATAGAAAATCAAAACAATTTTTTTTTGTTATAGTTTTTGAAGAAAATAATACAATTAAAGCGCAACTATAATAATATTAAAAATTCAAATTTCTATCTCGATACCTTTTCCAGATATGTTCGACGAATGAGATCAATTGAAATCTCATCTAATGGAGAAGTGGGATAACAAGATAGAAAATATATATAAAAGTTCAACGGACGAGATCAAGTGAAATTAAATCCAACCGTTAAAGTACATAATATTTCATCTCTTCAATTTTTTTTTATTGTTTTGTTTGTAATGTGTATTAAAAAAAATTAAGATTATACGAATAAAACTAAATTATTGAACGTCTTTTATTTAATAAAATTTGATTGTGTAATCAAATCACGATATATAGTAATTTGTAACATAATATAAAGATTCAAATTTTATAGAGCCCTTATTGTTGAATCAATTTTTTTTTTCCTTTACAAACTCTACAATTCTCCAAGTTTCTATATGGGTCTCTAAAATAGATTTTAGAGACCTAGTTTGCTTACCCCATTAGAATTGCCATTGCAGCAACTCCAATGGGATTGTCAAACATGGTATTCAAACCTTTAACCACCATTAACACACTAAAAATAGATTTTTTTTAACTCCAACTGGTTATCAAATGAGTGTTCTATTTTGATAATTCACCTATTGGGATGTAAATATACTCGCTGGAAATTGAGTTATAAAAAATGTAACTATCTAAACATACAATCACAAGTTCATACGTGGCAATTACGAATAAAATTACACATAAACTTCCAATTAATAATTAATTTGATAACCACGGTTGGAATAGAAGAATTTTAACTAATATTAAAATATTATCTAAAAAATGAGGCATAACAAACATTTAATTACACATTGGAATTGCTCTTACAATATAAACAAAAATGAGGCATAACGATGTCAACTAATTCAAAAAGAAATAAAAGCGAATTAAAACATATTTTGCTGTGTCTTTATAGATTTATCGTCATAAATATATTATGCGTTATTTGAAGAGTTATTTATATGCACAATTAATTTATATGTTAGATGGGCCTTATTAGAGTTTTCAAATATGTATTTTTTTATAAATTTAAGAAATTATTAATTTAACACGTTGTCCCCGAGCTAGGAAAAAAAGATATATTATTTAAACACAATTATGTGTGTATTATTATTTGTGTAGATTAATGTTGTAAAACTATACAGTGGTACACCAGATATAGGTTCTACAACACCGTAAAATGTCCACGGGCAAAAGTGTCACACAAAAGTTCTTTAAATAGTCATGTACTTTTCAAATTTTCATTACAACCGATTTTGTATTTTTTAATTTTATTTTACTTTACGATATTTAAAATTGATGTCTTCTTATAATTATAACTTTTAATACTTTATTCTTGAAAATTTGATGTGCTCTCACGTTTTCTTTTTTTCCTCTCTCTCTTTCTCTCTCCCTCTCTCTCTCTCTTTTTTTTTTTCTCTCGATACCATATGCGCTCACGATGATTTATCATTATTTCATCGTCACGTTGTTTTTACACATGCATTTGGTCACTACTAGTATAATTCCTAAATTGGAGACGACCTCATATTGAATTAGTTGACTTACTAAACACCATAATTGATGTTATTTTGGATTATTGGAGAAAAATGAGGGGAATATAGTGGATAAGTGACATATGCTATTATCATCTTCCTGTCCAAGTGCTCAATTAGTCACTAGTGACTAAATATTTGTAATTTGTTTGCAGGGCGGAATCAGGATAAAAATGTAAGGGAGCTAACTAAAATTTTGGGGTTCGGGGTAGTGTCCCGAAAAATGATTTAGGTTCACAAAACATTGCAAAAAATAAGTTTATATTACTTATTTTTAATTAAAATTTCATATATATTATAATTATATCATATTTTAATCATTACAAAAAATTCTAAATTAATTCAAATTATTCTAATAATGTATTGCACTTAATATTTAAGGGATTCATGGCACGATCTCAAGGCATTGATAAAAAAAATTCAAAAATAAGTAATATTCATAAATTTTATTTAAAATAATACAAGTTTTAAGCATCTTATTTTATATTTTATATTAAATATGATATATTTATCTATAATTTATATAAGATTATGGAGAAGAAACAAAAAAATAATGGATTAAAACACAAATTTATAAAAACTTTGGGGGGCCAAAAGTAATATTCAAAAAATACAATACAAAATACCTATATTTTTTTCTTTCTTGAGGGGGAAATATTGGGAATCCCCCCCCCCTCCCTCCTCGGGGGGAATGGGAGCTCCCCCCGGGGATTTTTCCGGGGGGGGTTTTTTTTGAACAGGGCGCCCTTTTTATTTTTTTAAAAAATAATTTTTAAAAACCCCTGGGGCCCTAAAGGAACCCCGTGGGGGAATTTTTTTAATTGGGGGGCCCGGGTTTTTTCCCCCGGGGTGGGATAGAATTCCCCCCCCCCCCCCCCCCCCCCCAGCCCCTTGCAAGTACCGCCCCTATTTGTTTGGTGTTTGGTATCCTCAATAACTAGGGGTGGAATAGGAATGAAATCTTCAAAATTTGATACTTCCGATTCGAAAATATCTGAATTTGAAATCGTATTTTTCATTTTCGATTTCTGATTTTTCCGAATTTATTTTGGAAAGGAATCGAAATGGTATAGAAAAATACTGAAAAATCAGATTTTTGATCCGATTTTAGTTCCGAATATTTTGATTTGTTTTTTGATTATATAATATAATTTTACAATATATTTTGTAATTCCATAATACAACTTACAGTATATTTTATATGAAAAATATAAATAACGAAGTGTCAAGTGAATTAAAACCTTATAAAGATTAATTGGTATCAGAAACTCTCTCTTTCATTTTTTCTTATCAGAAAATCTTTGTTTCAATTTATTGTTCCTACATGTGGTTTTATTTATTACGCTTTTCTCCATCTTTTGAATTTTCTTGCATTTTCATGCAAAATTTCGAAAAAAAATAGAAAAATGTTGTGATAAATTCGCATTATGTCAAAATTAGGAATAAGAGATTATAAAATAATGTAAGTTCCAAATTCTGCCAATTCCAAGGCATCCCGAAATCGGAACGAATTTTCGCATTCCGATTTTCACTCCTACCAATAACTTGTCGAATTGATATGCAAATATTATGTTATCATATTTATTAGGGGTGAACGTAAACCCGCCGACCCACCCGCCCGACCCGTTCGCTCCGCCAGTTTTGCATATTAAAATTTTGCTGGCAGTTGGAAATTTTGGTGATTCGCATGGTATGGGTCAACTTTCGGGTTTGACAAATAAAACCCGTGGCCCGCCCGACATCACATAAATTATCGTATATTTATATTAAATAACATGTAAATATAGGTTTTAGTGTTCAGCTGCCCCTTCTTCCCCCGTTTCTAATCCATTTCATAATACACTAGGAATAAAACACTGAGAAACGCCAAAGCTCTTTCATTCCCAATCACTCAAAAATCGTGATCGAGACCAAAAAATGGGATAACCAAATATATCCAAAAATAAATTCTTGAATCTTTCAAGTTTAATTGGAGAAAGGATACGCTTTTGAATTGAGTTTTTGTAATGTAGAATTTGTTCCACCAAAACGGATCGAAACACACACACACACACACATATATATATATATATATATATATATATATATATATATATATATATATATATATATATATATATATATATATATATATATACACACACAATGGGGTAGAAGCATGCGAGAATTCATCCGAGAAAATTCTTATTGATATAAGTGAATATTTATTTCCTATGTTAAACATTGTAAGGAATGAATGCTCCTTCTCCTTTTCTTTTTCGAAGAATTGTAGCCTCTGGAATGTTTTTATGAGATTATATTTTCTTAAAATTTGTCAATGCTTTTATTTGTATTGCGTATTTTTTTCAACCCGCCCGCCACCCGCCCTACACCCAAAACCGTGCGATTGGTGGCTTTAAATAAGCAGATGCAGTTGGTGAAATTGGTAATCCGTAGGGGTCGGATCGGGTTGTTTTTTTACGAAAACCCGCCCAAATCCGTCCGCGTTCAACCCTAATATTTATCTTGTCTTTTAAACATGTTTTATATTAAACATTCCAAGATCTAATAATACAATTGGTTTCATAAATTATTTATCTTATTTTAGCTAATTTTATCTTTACAGCCAAACCGGACCTTAAGCATCCTCTTTGATGAAAAAAATGTATTATTATGTGTGTAGAATACCTCTTTGAAGGAAAGAGTCGACATCTTTGTTGGAATATTAATGCACTTTCTAGAATATCCACATGCATGTAGAGTGTATGATAGGATACATGAATAGGCAAATACATGAATACTTAGATACATGTATATCTAGGATTCATGATGAATATATTTAATATGATGCACGCACTTCATATACCTAAACTAGTATAAATAAATGTAAGATTGTACTTGTAATTCAACATGTATTAGCAAGAGTAAAATATGAATTATGAGATGCATACTCCTCGATTATTTCCTTGTTAATCTTGTTCATATATTTCCACAATATATCCAACATTCTTTTCAAAACTGATTTGCTGACTAAAGGAATATTCATTCTCCCTTAACATCTTCACAGTATTAGCTAGCAATGGATGAGCTAGACGATAATTATAGTATAGTTAAATAATACCTCTTACAATCTAAAGTTTAAATATGAATAATATATATTTGTAAATTTGAAGTATTTTAGGAGTTATGTGGGAAAAAAAAGATAAAAGAAAGAAAAGGTAGAGTATGAAAAGTTACTCAACACCCACCGACCTTAAATTCCGTATTAACCGAATTACTTAGTTGTCCTTGGAATTATATAAATGGAAAAATATATGTAGAGCTATTTGTGTTACTACATAAAATGAAAGAAACATTTGTAAATGATAATAAATAATAAATAGTATATAGTATATATATAGATTATTAGTGTATTCAAACTTTAACTTAGTTTAGTCAAAATTTCAAGTACTGTATTTTATTTTCCCGAATTAATTAATGCTATGACTTTCTGGTTTTGTATGGTTGGATAGAGTATTTTCAGTACCAAAAAAAATAAATTAAGAATAATCTAGTGACGTTTTAAAAAAATTGATCTTATGCCATTTAACTATTCAACAAATAGATTGTTAATCTTTTCAGGGCTCGTATGGTTACATTTGTTCAATTAGTTTGGATTAAATGATATTGGATCAATTCTCTACTGAATAATTAGTTATTTAGTTAGTAAGATGTTCAGTTTATTGAATTAAATCTTGTATTGAGTCTCTTAAATTCTGGTATTATATGTAATTTGTCTATAAAATCTTTTATTGAATAAAATTAACGTATAGTTTGAAGAATAAAATAATATTTTACTAATTTAACACCTCCTATTAAATTAACATCAAAAGGGAAGGATACTACTGTAGACACATAAAATTAATTAATTGGTTAATTAAATTAGCCAATTAAATTGTGTCTAAATTAAAGTATAATTTATCTTACAAAATAAGTTATGGAGATAATTATCAATTAATTATTGGCCAATAGGATTATTTCTTCTCTTCCAAGTTATAGGAGATAAATATCAATTTAAATAGAGACCCTCTCTACACAATTCAAAACACAACTCAAGAAGAATAAAAATCGTAGGAGAAAATTCTCTCTACAACATTCAAGTCATCTTCATCAAATTCAAGGTGTTCTTCATCAAATCGAGGGCGTTCTTCAACAAATCAAGATCGAAGGAAGATTGAAGGACCAAATCCATCAAGAACTCCAAGATCTTCAAGTCGAAACCCGCCGTCAAAGTTCTGCGTTCGATCCGAGATTCAAGTCGCAAGACCCTCGGAAGACGTTATTCAAGTTCAAAATCAAATCCGGGGAAGATCAAGTCAACGATCCGACTCCGAAATTCAAAGTCAACATATATTCTTCTTGAGAGAAGAATCAGAGGATTAAATTAGAGTTTGTAACCCGCAATATTTTATTTTAATTCAATAAATTATTTTTGTGCAAGTTTTTCTTGTTTGTTTAAATCGCAGATAAGAATTTGTTGTTACAAATTTTGGCACGCCCGGTGGGACATCTCTACCTCTCATCTCTTCTCTCTCTCGAAGATCCTCGAAGTATTGCAGTGACTGCTCTACGTTCGCAATGAAGTCTGCTACTTCGGATTCATCAAGTGTGGGCTTGGCTAAGAAGCTGCAAGCATCCTCCGAGACTAACTCGACGCCTCAAACCATTCATAAAGGCTTACCACCTCTTGTCAACACAAGCGCAGACGTGGAAGGTTCAAAACGAGAGATTTCACAGCCCACGCCTCGTTCAACATCAAGCTACTCAGAGGTGGCATCCGTCATGACAACAAACGCTACAACCATGGAAGAGCAAATTGCAAGTTTGACAAAGGCCATTGAGGGATTCGCAAAGCATGTTCAACAACGAGATTCTCAAATTGCCGAGTTGATCAACAAGATGGACAAAGCCGATGCTAGTCAAGTTGTGGAGAATCAGATAGAGGGTCAAGACGAAGTCGAGACATCCACAAAGCAACAACCAGTTGAAAACGAGAAGGCTCCAGCTCAAGAATTTCAAGTTTCTCCAGAAGGGATGATTCATGTAGATCAAGTGATGACGCTGATCAGTGGAACCATCAAAGACAAGTTGGAAGGAAGCTCGAAGTCTCTATCAACCTATGTCAAGCCATACACGCCAAGGATTGATGATCTAAGGATGCCAATGGGCTATATACCTCCAAAGTTTCAACAATTTGACGGCAAAGGCAACCCCAAGCAACATGTGGCACACTTCGTGGAGACTTGCAATGACGCCGGGACGTACGGAGATCACCTCGTCAAGCAGTTCGTCCGATCGCTAAAAAACAATGCGTTTGATTGGTACATTGATTTGGGGGCAAACTCCATTGATAGTTGGAAGCACTTAGAGGAAAAATTTATCAACCGCTTTTACAGCACTCGAAGAACAGTCAGCATGATTGAGCTCACCAATTCCCGCCAGTGGAAGAAGGAACCTGTCATCCACTACATCAATCGTTGGAGAAATTTGAGTCTTAATTGCAAGGATCGACTGCCCGAGACATCAACTATTGAACTGTGCATCCAAGGAATGCAATGGGGACTCCGATATATCCTTCAAGGGATTCAACCTAAAAGTTTTGAAGAGTTGGCCACTCGAGCACATGATACGGAATTGAGCATAACTGCAAATGAAGTCGAAGAACCTTCATTCCAAAAGTCCTATCAGCTCAATGAAAAACATGTCGAAGAAGAACAAGAAGATCATGAGGATGGGGGCAAGTCTTTTGAAGAAGCAACACCCTATGCAATATGACAAGTCAAATCAAGTGAAATACTCCTTGACACGAGTTTAAAAGGTCTACATGTCCAAATCAAGTGAAACACTCCCTGACACGAGTTTAAAAGGTCTACATGTCCAAATCAAGTGAAGCTCTCCTTGACACGAGTTTAAAAGGTCTACATGTTCATATCAAATGAAGTACTCCTTGACATGAGTTTAAAAGGTCTACATGTCCAAATCAAACGAAGTACTCCTTGACACGAGTTTAAAAGGTCTACATGTCCAAATCAAGTGAAACACTCCTTGACACGAGTTTAAAAGGTCTACATGTCCAAATCAAGTGAAACACTCCTTGACACGAGTTTAAAAGGTCTACATGTCCATATCAAATGAAGTACTCCTTGACATGAGTTTAAAAGGTCTACATGTCCAAATCAAACGAAGCACTCCTTGACATGAGTTTAAAGGGTCTACATGTCCAAATCAAACGAAGTACTCCTTGACACGAGTTTAAAATGTCTACATATCCAAATCAAATCAAGGCTCCTTGATACGAGCATAAACTGTCTACATATCCAAGTCAAATCAAGGCTCCTTGATACGAGCATAAACTATCTATATATCCAAATCAAGTCAAGGCTCCTTGATACGAGCATAAACTATCTACAAATTCAAGTCAAATGCTCCTTTAGTACGAGCTTAAACTGCAAAGATTTCTCCTTGTCCACATGAGTATAAACTGTGCACGACATCCCTCAAAAGGATATATTTTGAACTACGTTATGACTTTATAGGGTACGTAGGCAACTTAGAATCTCTCTAAGTTCAGTCATGATTTCAAAAGATATATGTTCTTTGCTAGATCAAGCTCCAATCGAAGTTGAGCAATTATCGAGACTCATCCACTCCAAGATGCATTGTCCGTGAACAAGTCTCGAGGGGGCATTTGTAGACACATAAAATTAATTAATTGGTTAATTAAATTAGCCAATTAAATTGTGTCTAAATTAAAGTATAATTTATCTTACAAAATAAGTTATGGAGATAATTACCAATTAATTATTGGCCAATAGGATTATTTCTTCTCTTCCAAGTTATAAGAGATAAATATCAATTTAAATAGAGACCCTCTCTACACAATTCAAAACACAACTCAAGAAGAATAAAAATCGTAGGAGAAAATTCTCTCTACAACATTCAAGTCATCTTCATCAAATTCAAGGTGTTCTTCATCAAATCGAGGGCGTTCTTCAACAAATCAAGATCGAAGGAAGATTGAAGGGCCAAATCCATCAAGAACTCCAAGATCTTCAAGTCGAAACCCGCCGTCAAAGTTCTGCGTTCGATCCGAGATTCAAGTCGCAAGACCCTCGGAAGACGTTATTCAAGTTCAAAATCAAATCCGGGGAAGATCAAGTCAACGATCCGACTCCGAAATTCAAAGTCAACATATATTCTTCTTGAGAGAAGAATCAGAGGATTAAATTAGAGTTTGTAACCCGCAATATTTTATTTTAATTCAATAAATTATTTTTGTGCAAGTTTTTCTTGTTTGTTTAAATCGCAGATAAGAATTTGTTGTTACAACTACTAATTTAATAAAATAATAGCATTTAATAGAAAAAATTGATTTTAATAGCGAGTTTTTAAAATATATAGGGCTCATTTGATATACACCCCTCATATGGAACTTATATAGGGCTAGGTACACCCCTAAAATTCTTTCTTTGATATAACCCCCTGGAGAGGTAAAAGTACTATTGGGCCCTTATGTTCAATTTCCACCCAACTGCATTCAGCATTTTCGCCCCTACATTCAGCATTATGCTGAACTGCATTTAGCATTTTAGGCTTGCATTTATCATTTTTATAGATTATTTTAATAAAAATATAAATTCTTATTTTATTATTATTTTTTATATATATCGTATTTTGTATTTTTTTAATTTTTTAATTTTTTTTTAATTTTTAATTTTTTTTAAGTTTTTTAAGTTTTTAATTTTTTAATTTTTTAATTTTTTTAATTTTTTTAAATTTTTAATTTTTTTAATTCTTTTAATTTTTTTTTTAATTTTTTAATTTTTAATTTTTTAATTTTTTTAATTTTTTTGGATAAATTTATTGTACTGAATTGACTATATATGACTACAGTATACCATAGTCATGTATAGTTATATGTAATCATGTACTGTCTTTTTACCCCAAAATTAATCTACACCAACAACAAAATTCACAATTTAATCTTGATATTATAAATCAACTAACCCAAAAAAATTGAAAAAAACACAATTACATGCATATAATCTTTAAAACATGAACACGTATTACTATACATTAAAAAACACATAACATACATATAAATATATGTTACTACACGTGACTATAGTTATATACAGTTATCTATAGTTATATAAGTGGCATAAGTCCGGAGTACTGTAGTTGAATCCAACGTCACAAAGGCACTTCATCGAATTTTATTCTCTGCATGTCATAAAATTATAATAAAAGCAAAACCTGCGACAAAAAAATACGAGTTAAATAGCAAAATGGAACATGCGAGTTAGGTTACATATGAAAAATACAAAAAAACATGATTTTTTTTTTGATAAATTTACTGAACTAAAATCGACTACAAATGACTATAGTATATATACTACAAGTCCTATATATAGTCATGTATAGTTACAAGTAGTCATGACTATACATGACTACATGTGACTGACTATATGTGACTGTATATGACTAAATATAACTGTATATTCACCTGACTCAAATCATCCATGTAAGTAACCATTACTGGTTAAATTTCTATTACAGACAAACAAAGCTCTCACATGTTAGGTATTTCAAATCATCTTCAAATAAATACAAAAAAAAAATTACATATATATGATTTATAATAAAAATTCAAATTACATGAAAAATACAAAAAAAAATATGATTTTTTTTGTTGATAAATTTACTGAACTAAAATCGACTACAAATAACTATATTATACTACAAGTCCTATATATAGTCATGTATAGTTACATGTAGTCATGACTATACATGACTACATGTGACTGACTATACATGGCTGTATATGACTAAATACAATTGTATATTCACCTGACTCAAATCACTCATGTAAGTAACCACTACTGGTTAAATTTCCATTACAGACAAACAAAACTCTCACACTTTAGGCATTTCGAATCATCTTCAAATAAATTATAATATGATTTATAATAAAAAATCAAATTAATCCAAAGAAAAATATTTTAATATTAATTGTTCACAGATCTTCAAAAACATAGTAGATCAGTGTTTTTTTTATAAATAAATGCAGTAAATATATACAAATCGAACACCACCAATTCCAGATCTGAATTTAGATCTGACTACACATCGTCGGATCACAATTTAAAATTTTTGAATTTAGTTGATTTTCATAAAAAAAAAAACAATAAAATAAGGTGAAATAGTTAAGAAAATTCAGATCTTAAAAAATAAATTAAAAATAGATGGACATTCACAAATAAAAAAAAAACTTAAAAAAGTGACGTGAATGGTTTAGTACCGAGTTCAAGGCGGTGGGAGGAGCAACGACGGCCGGCACAGGCCGTGGCGGAGCAGCGACAGCGGCAGCGCAAGGAGGTGAGGGGAGCGACGGCGACGCAAGGAGGTGGGGAGCAGCGGCGACGACGCAAGGATGTGAGGGGAGCAACGGCGATAGAGAGTTGTGGGTAGAGAGAGAGTTAGAGAGAAAGAGATGAAGAGAGAGAAAGAAAGAAAGAGAAGAGAGAGAGAAAACAATTCATCAAGTACTTCATTTTATTACACGGAAAAAATACCTAAACAATTGCGTAAATTATCAATTCTAATTTTTTCACATAGTTCGAACTTATTACAAGTGCCCAACATCAATCCATGAAACAATAAAAAAATACAACAAATTACCTCATACAGATTAGAGACTCGTGCGGCGGAATACATCGAAATATTGATTATGTTCATCGATTGCGGCCGGAATACAGATCCTATTCATCGGCAATACAAATCGTCGTCGAAATATGGATCCCGTACAACAACAACAAATTTGTATATATTTACTTTTTAAAAATCAAGTTCAATTAAATATTTACATTATAAATTAACTCATAACCAACAAATACAGAGAAAATACACAATTACGTGCATATGTTACTACATGTCCCTACATGTGACTATATATGACTATAGTTAAATCTTCATATATATTCAAAATATACAGAACCATACACGAGACACCTCTACCATTAGGTATGATATGGTATCATTTATACCACCCAAATCTCGAAAAAGAGCAGCAGCTGGATTGTTGTAAGCCATACAGGTTTTCAAAAAAACAAATAGTAAACCAGTAGATAAATGAAATTAAAAAAATCAATTTCCACAATGTTTAAAATGTCACATTATAATAACAAAAATAAAGCATATATATATATATATAAAGTATGTATAAATTAGAAAAAAATTGGTAAAAACACAAATCTGATTGAAAAATCATGTGAAGATCTTCGATCTGTTGAAGAACAAAAAATAAAAATAAAAAAATAAAAAAGTAAAACGTTCTGTGGTCTTCAAAATTAGACAAGAACACCCCCGATCTTGGCCGATCTATCGTCTTCCCATCCTTGACTGGACTCAAAATCTCGCGGCGGCGACGACGCTTCCCCTTCTCTGGCTTGGGCTTAACATCTCTCGGCGGCGGCGGCGGTGGCTTAACATCTCTCGGCAGCGGCAGCGGCGGCCTCCTGGTTCGAAGCGGATCAATCGAAAAAATATGGTGGACGGTTGTGGTGTGGATGGAAGAGAGAGAACTAGGGTTTGGATGTACAACGAGAAAAGAAAGAAAGGAGAGAACGGCATATGGAGAGTGAGACAAGAAACGACGTGGCTTTACCTTATTTCACAAAAACTGCTAATTAAGGGTAAAAAAAGTCACATCACTATGCCTTATGGGGGGTCTCACAAATTAAGATCAAAATTTGGGTTTTTGACTAGGATAGAAAAATTCATTGGACCTCCCCATATATATTTTCAAAACTAGGGGGTTATCACTCATTTACCCAAATATATATTATAGTGGAGGTAATAGAGAACTTTAATTTTATTACCGAATTTGCAAAAAATTACCCTTTTGGTGGTAACCAAATAGGCCTAAAAGTATCACTATCACCTGCAATCATTGAATATTTCAGTTGTCAAATGTGAATATTTTTAGTTTTTAACCGCAAGTTGTATTTAATAAACATTACTTTGTAGACTACTCCCCCGTCTCATATTATATGCCGTTTTGGGTGGTTTCGCACATATTAAGAAAATTAATAAATATCAAAACATTATACCAAAAATAATATAGTAAATACTAAAGGGCTAAATACACTTTGCACCTTTGAAGTATAGCTCATGTAACACTTACCCCCTTAAAGTATCATTTGTAACACTTACCCCCTCAACATCAATTATTTTATATTTTAAAAAGTAAAAAAAATAATAAACATAACAATCTAATAATTAACGTTTCATAGAAAATTGAAAAGTAACTAAAATTAATTATTGAAAAAAAAAATTAATATATATTGGGTAATAATGAATTAAAATATATTTAAAAAAATTAATAAACTAAAATAAATTCAAATACTTAAGATTTCTATTAGTTATGTATTGATTTCTTAAAATTTATCGATAGAGTATTTTTGATTAATTGGTCCAACAACAATAAGATGTTATTTATTGAAAAAATATCGAACGCAAGATAATATTTTTAAATTTTAAAATATTGTATTTTTCAACAGATATTTTTAGTTGTATAATATAATTATTCTTTTTAGTTATTCCTTTCAATAAAATAATTTTTTTAAGGTATGAAAATTTAAAATACAAATTAAATGGTGCTTGATGGGGTAAGTGTTACAAATGATACTTTAAGGGGATAAATGTTACGGATGGTATACTTTAGGGGTGCAAATTGTATCTAACCCAATACTAAAATATCCTTGTCATTAATTATTTTTTTAATTAACTAATTAAGAGTGATAAGGGGCAAAATTGGTAAAAATGCAATTAATGCTTCGTTGGAACTCTAAAATGATAAATAATTTGGGACAAAAAAAAAGACAAATAGTATGGGACAAGGTGTACCAATTATTCAGAAAGTTCGCCCTTCAGAATCCACGGCCGTACAAAAATCTAACACTTTCACGAGATTTATGTGTTTGATGTTGCTAAATGCTTCACATTCCCCTACGTATATTTTGGAGAAAACTTTGTTTTCTTGATTTCTTGAGTACTTTCACCGCAATTGTATTTCCATCTTCGGAAAGAACACCTTTGTATACCGAAGAAAAATTTGCCCGTACCTACCGAATTATCCCAGGAAAATCCATTCGTTGCCTTTTCTAATTCTTTGTAGGAAAATTTCGAATTTCAATCTTCTGATGAAGTGAAAGTTACCGAACTTTCCTCCTCGATCTTTTCAGCATACACGCAATAGAAACATATAAAATCGCAAGAAAACCCAAAACTCCAGTAACTGCTCCAATCACAACTCTCAGATAATAATCAGACTTATCTTTTCCCAAAGAATCACTTGCAAGTTGCAAACATCACACACGGGTAGTGCAAGTTCAATGCTACCCCCACACAGTTCAGTGTTTCCATCTTGTGAAAAGCCGCTTCTGTTAGCAAGTATTCCGTATTTCGGAACTTCGCCTTTGAAGTGGTCGAACGAAAGATTCAAGTACCGAGGAAAAACAAAATCCTGCAAAAACTTTGGTACACTTCCGGTGAAATTATTTTCGGGCATATCAATATCTTGAATGCCTTTTAAAGAACTGAAACTCAAAGGAATCAAGCCACTCAATAAATTATGCTGCACATATATTTGCTCCATGCTCAAACAACGGCCTAGGTTTCCCGGAATTCCACCCGACACCTCATTATCGGACAAATCAAATTCTTTGAGGTTTAAAAAATTGCCAACTTCCATCAGTAAAGTTCCGCTCAAAAAATTACGAGCAAGATTAAAAGACACGGTTAATGATGAAAGAGTGAAAATTTCTGCAGGCATGAAACCACTAAGATTATTACCAAACAGATTCAGTAGCTGAAGTTGCCGACACTATACGGAATTACACTTACCAATTTGTTTGCATCCAAACGGAGCTCAAACAATTGAGTTAAGTTCCCATAACTGAGCGGAATTGGACTATTAATTTCCGATCATATATAGTCGTCTGAGATTGAAAAGTTTACCTATTTCATGTAAACCGGACCGTCAAATTTGTTCCACCTGACATTTAAAGTATTCATATTAACGAGGTTTGTTATGTTTTGGAAGGTATACCAGCAGATAATTTGTTGTCTCCAAGAAGTAAGCTATTCATATTATCGGCAAATTAGCTATTCTCAGTGACAATAAACCAGAAAACCGGCTACTATCTATGCCCAACATCTGAAATTTGCTGCAATTTCTTAACGAGTTAATGAAATCCAATTCATCGGGCGCTCCTCTACCAAGAATATTACGACCCACATTTAGTCTTGGCAGATTTAAAATCCTACTGAAATCATTAGGCACTGTACCTGAAAATCGATTATCGGGTGGATCAATTATTTGAAGGGAAGAGATATTCGATAGTGAAGGTGGAATCGCCCCCGAAAACCCGTTAACTCCAACGAGAAACGGCTTCAAATTCGGAACATTAATTCATCGGAAAACTCCCCACTAAATTACTAGACCGCCACCGCAAAACAGAAATTCTCAATAGGTTGAAAACCGAAGAATGAATTTCAGTGGAGAGATTATTGCTTCCAAATTGCAAGAACTGTAAATTCGCAAGACGGCTGATTTCATATGGAAGAATTCCTCCGAGGGAATTGAAAGCTATAGAATCGAAGATATGTTGTGGGGGGGGGGGGGGGTGCGTTAGCTGGTTTTTCGAACTGATTTTAATCGAGTTCAAACAAGTTCAATCCAATCTTCAAATCCTTCAATACAAATGAAGTCTTGGAATTCTTTTAACCAAAACCATACAAAGAAGGCTCGAGTATAATTAGGCCATACTCTTAAAATCCTGCATTTTATTTCAGTCACCGGCATTGATTGGAACCTCGAAAAAAGGTAATATATAAAATACAGAAATTGAATTAATTAAAAATTTGGAAAATTCAAACGGAACTAATATACTTCAAAATATGCAACAATTACTGATTGAAACTCACAAGTAGAGATTACATATTGAAACCTTTCCATTCTCAATTCGAAAAGGATTCGTCAATCTCAATTTTGACCACCGACCCGTCGTCGTACTTATCCTTTCGCGGTGGAAGTGGCGGCGCCGGAACCCTCGGCGGTCCTCTCCCCTTGTTCTTGTCCTTCGGCCTCGCCTGCACCACCATATCCACACAATTAAACAAAATAAATACAAATGAAAATTATAGAGAAATCAAAAATTAGAATCAGAAGAAAAATTAGAATATCCCCCACATTGCCGAAGGAGTGATTGAAACGTTTTCCTTTAGCAGTTTTCTTATCTCCTCTGCCGCAGTGAACTGAAAAAGAGATAACAAAGCCGAATCAGAAATGTTAGAACACACAGAAAAGCGCGTGGGAATGTGTGTGAAGAGGTTTACTTACTGAAGGGGAGAGCAGGAGCGGAGAGGGAGGTGGAGAGTGAAGAGGCGGAAGCCGAGCACAACGACGGCGCGTGGGTGAGGGATTGAGATTTGGAGAAGGAAAGAGAAGGGGAAAGAGCGAAGGAGTGGGCAGCCATGGGAGCTCCAAGCAAGAGAGAGGCCATTGAAATTGAGATTGAGCAATGAAATGAAACTTGTGGCCGCTGGAAATGGATTTTGTTCTGGATAATATGTTATTGTGGGACTTGAACGACACCGTATTGAACGAAGATGTATTATTATTCTTTTTTTTTTTTTAATAAATTACAAACAAGCCCCTCTAATTTGTGTGCAAAATTATAAATATCTCCCTAACGTATATATCCGATCCACCTTAACATAATCTTTAGAATTTCTAAAAATATTCGTTCGTGACTTCAACCAATTAGGGATGATAATGTGCAATTCATGTTCTCGTCCCACTATAGATTTCTCCATCTCCATTCTTGTTAAAATCCCCGAATTTTATGAATTCGATCCGCCATGTAAATCCTTTTTTTTTTTTTTTTTTTTTTTTTTTTTTCTTTCTTTCAATATATTGGCAAGTCAACTTAGACTTTAAATTAAAACTTAAAGACTTATTTCTTAAAATAAATAAACAAAGTGCAAATTTGACTTCAAATCTCATACAAAATTCCATAAATAAAAAATATGAATTTTTAACATAATAATCAGTCAATATATATATAAATAATATATGCGAGGCGGATACGGGGCGGGTACATGCAAATCCGTCCCCATCTCCCATACCCAGTTAAATTTTTTTGTCAATTCCCATTCCCACCCCATATATTTTCGGAACAATTATTGCCCGAGAATTTCGAGTAGGGGCAGGGCGTGGATCTATGGGGGCGAGACAAATTGCCATCACTACAACCAATGATGTCACTCCTATCCATGTGATACATAAATTCTTTATGTGATGGATTATAGAGCCCCTAGCCTTAATGAGAAAATTAGCAGGACCCCCCTCATTTGGGAAACTAGCAATGGGGGAGAAAACATAGCTAGAGAGGCGGAAGCAATAGCTTCTAGGAGATCGATCTTTGAAGGACCAGATGGAAATGGCCTTTTTCATTTTATCTTTTTATTCTTGGAATTTGACTTGACTTGCTGGGTACCTTCTTCGATCAGACTTCTGTACCGGTCTCTGAGAATAGCACCGGAGGTTTAAAAACTATCTGACTAATAAGAAGAAAGGGGCTAGCCAAAATCTTAACAAGTTGCTGGCTTTTCATCGGCCGTTGTGCGCTTCGCTTTTTCAACAGGCTTCTTCAAATATCCCATACATTCAAAAAAGTAGGGGCTAATACTAGCTAGTTAGTCCCGAAGTCAGAGTCTGAGTCAGCCTTGGAACTGAGCCAAGTCAACCGACGCCAAGGATTACTTCACGAGAGGGAGAAGCGTCTTCTCAACAACTATGAAATTCCTATTCAGCTTCAGGTGTGGGCTTGCCCACTAATAATTCCAAAGTCCAACAAGCTATAACGACGGTTTCAACAGCATCTCAAGGCGGGGGTAGGATTCGAAGGGATAACCCCCTCTTTTTTTTCTTTAGTGATAACCCCTTTGCCTTTGTTGTAGCTATTCTCACATATTTAAATTGCCTAATATATCCTTCCAAATCTCTAACTCAATTATTCTTTTATCTCTCCCTCTTTCTCCCGTCTTCTCTTTTCTTCCCTCTCTTCTCACTCAAATCTCTAGTTTCTTATCTCTCAATATGTATATGAAGAACCACCGTCACCGTCATCGGCATCACTATCAGAACAACGGCGCCAGAACATCTGACGGATCTGAAAGCGTCGGCGGACGAGGCGATTGTAGAAGGCTGCACCGATTGAGGTGGACCGTGGCGAGACGGACAAAGTGAAGCATTTCGCAGAGACATCTTTCTAGATCTTTGTGGGGTTTGGCGGTGGCGTTGGATACTTTTGGATGAGGTGGTGCTGGTGGTGACATTGATGGCGGTGCAGGTGTGGCCGAGCAATGTTAACAAGGGCGGTGGCGGAGTAAATGGTGGCAGATCTAGGGTTTTTGGCTAGATTGGGTTGATGACATAGCGGGCAGAGGTGGGGATGGTGATGGTATGGTGTGGCGAAGTGTGATGACGATAGGGAGCATATCTAAGATTTTTTGGGTAGATTAAGTAAAGACGGCGCGGGCGGAGGAAGTTCGCGGATGTTGGATCCATAATCAACTACGTTTTAGTTGTCGATTAAGGTTAATCGACTATGTTTCAGTAGTCGATTAAGGTTAATCGACTACGTTTCAGTAGTCAATTAAGGTTAATCGACTACGTTTTCTAATTCATTTTTTGGATTTTTATTTATTAATTCCTTATTTTGTCACATATCATTGGACTTGGGGGCAAATCAATGGTGTGTTTTAGTCAAGGTTGTAAAAAGCATCAATCATGTCGGAGGCGGTCAGGGATCGACTCACGATTAATTGGTGCGGCGGTGATTAATCGGTGATAAATCGGAAATAAATCGATTTTTAAAATTTAATATAATGTATTTATAGATATTATTTATAAATACTCAAAACATATATAAAAAGATATTTAAACATAGTTATATCTCCATCATGTATATATCTTAATAAAATAATAAAAGTTTAATAATAATAAGATCATAATACATAAATATCCTTATAAAATATAAATAAAAAAGCATTTTTTTTGAATTTACATTTATTCTTGAACATTCCTAACATACATCATTAGTTCTTTAACAATAACAGTTAACATAAACAAAATAAAACATAAGCTCATATTTTGTTAAAATCCCAACTTTTATTTTGAATTATTAAAAAAAAAAGAAAAAAAAAATCAATTTTTGACAGATTTTTGGCCGATTTTTGCCACCGAAGTTTGACCCGCCATAAAGGTTTGACCGCCTTGGATCGTCTCAAACCACCTCACAGGCAAAAAACCGATTTTTCAAACCTTTACACTAAGACCGATTAATCGGCCGCCTCAGCCGATTTTTAGAATACTGGTTTTAGTTATGCCATTGTCAATCCATCATTCGTTTTGTATACAATCAAATTTTTGTATATTTTTTGTTTTGTAAATGATTTTTTTTAGTTGTTTCCTTTTTTTTTTTTTTTTTTTTTATTTTTGCGGATTCTTTTGGTTTGAATCGTGTTGGATTTCATTGACGGCATTACGATTGTTTTTATTATTTTTAGTATCCAATTTCGTTATTCAACAATGAGTTTAGTAGTCAGTTCATTAATCGATTATGCTTTAGAGTTTAGTAGTCGATTAATATACCTAGAAAAAAACGAAAGAAAAACAATTAAAGAAAAGTTTAAAAAATTTAAAAAATAAACAATAAACAATAAAAAACGAAAATTAATTTTTAAACTAAAAAATTATCCAATGTAATGAATGCTTCCGTGTCCAATAAGATGAGGCATCTCTCATTCTCTTGTAAATATTTGCCTATAAATAGGCCGCTAATGAATGATTGAAATTGTACGGTTCGGTATATGAAAGTCCCCACTACTCTCTCAGTTTACATATATATTACATATATATACACACGACTATTCATATATAATTACTATTTTGCTTAGTATGCGTTATATTTTAGGGGTAATATGTCATACGTCCCTCAAATGAAACATAATTTGAACTAGATGACAAGTTCAAATCCAATCTTTTAATTAAATTCTTAATTTGAAATAATATATGAGTCACGTCCCTAATTTTTTTTTTATCTCTATCTTACCCTTATACACTAATTATATAACCTATACATTCACGTTTCTTCAATTTAAATTTATTCGTTTTGTTTTCTCTCTCTCACCTTCTCTCTCACCATTCTATCTCTCACGTTCTCTCGATCTCTCACCGCTCTCTCTCACACGTTTTTTCTTATCTCCCTTTCTCTCTCTCTCTCTTCTCTCTCTCTTTCTCCTTTCTCTCCAATAGCAGCATGAAGGCCGTCGCCGGCGCCGGCGACGGAGGGAGAAGGAGCAGGGGTTGTGGTGGAGGCCGGGACGGCGGTGGCAGCAGGAGGTGTGGTGGCGGCGATGGCATGCAGGGGCGGCGGGTGGAGGCGTGGTGGAAGAGGCGACGGCATGGGGTTGTGTGGTGGGGGTCGGGGTTGTGGTTATGGTTGGGATGTTATTGAAAGCATATTTTGACTAATTAATCGCATCTAATTTTCTTATACTTTAAGAGATATTGCTTGATTTGGGTTCATATGACGGATCTAGGGTTTTTCAAAGTCGGTAGGTGGATACAGTCGCGGCGGCTGCGAGCGGTAACTGCTAGGGTTCGCGGCGGCTGAAAATTGTTGGCGGCTAGGGTTTCGTCGTAAGCATAGTATACTGTAGTATACTATAGTACACCGTAGTATACTACACCCAAGTATACTATAGTATACAGTAGTATACTGTAGTCTACTACCGACAAATTGAAAAATATGTAAATTGAAAAAAAATATATAATGCTTTTTTTTTTTGTGGTAATTTTCAATATTACGTTGAAAAAAAAGAAGAAAAAAAGAATTTTTTATAATAATGTATAAAATAATAAAATGTAAAATGAAGAAAGAAAAAAGGAAGATATGGAAATTCGAAATATTAAATGCATAATAAATAAAATGATAAATACAGTTTGGAATTTACTTAATGCGTATTTCGAATTTATGAGTAGAGTGGCATTTTTGGAATGAATTTTATAAAGGATGTGAAGCAAAGATTTAGTTGAACTTGTCATTTAGTTCTAATAAGTTTTATCACTAGGGACCTATATCCTAAGGCCCCAATATTTTAACGTTTATTCTACAACACGTTCAAAAAATTCAGTTAGGGTTAAGTGTTAATCTGACAATTAGGTTATTATTTAGTATCTCCAGAGACAGTGAAAATAATAGATGATTATATTATAGCAAAGACGATGTTGGCCGGAGGTAATGATTGATGGTGATGAACAAGGGTGGAAAACGTTGATGACCAAGAAAAATTAATATTAGGGCTTACGGTTTTTGTTAGATTGAAATGGAAGATTATTATTTCATTAATTTTGTTGATTTGTGATAAACTTTAAAATAATTAATTTTTTAAGTTTTCATTAGAAGGAGTTTTATGTAATTTCACGTATATTTCATGTATCGTACTTCTTTTTATGGGGCTTCGTACTTTTCTATGTGACAAAATTTTATTGGTTGATTATGGTCCGAGAAGTACAACCCTCTCGGACCCTAGACAACCCCAACAAAAAATATTTACACTGGCATACTTGAACTTATTACATTGTTGCATATATGAAAAAAAATACATTTTTTCGTAGAAAGTGCTCCCTAAATTGCACACGTGCAACTCACACAGTTAAAAAATGGAGGGCAATTTTGCCAAATCAAGCCATTTTTTAACGACCCGAGTTCATTAGGTCTAAAATTTACAAAAATCAACATAAAAATATAAAATCAAATCATGTCGAATTCTAATGTCGTCACCAAATCTCATTCCTCTTTTATTTGTCATGTCGGAATTTCACAGTGCCACTAATTTACCGTAGGCCATGGCCGGTCCTGCATATTCATGTGCCCAACGTAATGGATTATGCCTCTATAGATGATGACGAAAAATAAATGAGACAAATCCCCAAAATAAATGTAATAGCATGTATTATATTAAAAACAATAACAATTATATATTTTAGAAATAGTTCCATTTTGTATTTAAAATTAAGATAAATAAAAAATATATTTTACTTACTTTTAGTTAAAAAAAAAAAAACTTTGTACCCATATTTCATAACATCTAAAAACCCTGTATCTGAATGGAATATTATGATTAATAAAATCTCAACCATTTTAAAGGTGAAGCACATGCGGCTACTGACTTTAACCAAGGCGCAAGGAAAGAGATGGACTTCATTCATATTGGCAAAAGGATGTCTACAAATTATTTATGCTCTCAAAGAAGCCAAGTTAATGGCAACCATGATCCATTATTTCAATTAATGATGAAATTTATTCTATGTAACCAAAATAATTGTAAGTTAATTTTTTCTTTTGAAGTTTTGATTTTTTTTTTAAAGTTTTAGGGTATAAGTTATAATTTTTATTTTTATTTTCTCAAGCATGTTGTTGGTTCGTCGTGGCTGCAACGTTAGTAACATGGGAGTGGGCACTTGAGTGCAAAATTTGGGGCTATACGACTGCGTCAGCGTAGGATATAGTGAATTCATACGAAAGACACTTCGCAACAATGTCTGGAAATATTACCCCGGAATATGAATTAGACGTGTGTGGATGTCAACATGGTGATCCTCTTTCGCCCTTAATTTCATTAAAGAGCCAGGGGTGTATTTGGCAAAAACTTGTTGGTTGGAATACCTACACGCAAGTGCACGTATTGTACAAGTAATAAAGTGAATTTTTAAGTCCAAGTATCGATCCCACAGAGAATATTTAATTATCTAATCCTAGACGCTAAATTCTACCAATTGTTATCAAGCTTACCCTACACAGTCGAAAGATGATTAATAAACTAAATTAAACTAAAGCAATTAAAAAGACAAAAACAAGAAAGCAATTAAAACGAAGATTTAATCAGAGAAAACGAGCCTAGGATTTTATTTTCCCCTCTATGTGATTATTATTCCCCCAATTCCTTCAATTATGCAAGTAATTAATCCGGATTATTAACATGAGATGCTAAATTAATCATAACCCGCTTCTGCGTGTATTACGATTCTAATACTCTTGATTCAATCACTGTATTCCTACGCAATTAATTCTAGAACACAACATTAAGCACAAATCTCAATAATGGCTACCTAAGAGATTAACTATATTCCTATGTTAATACCACAAAGGCTCTTCTATCACAATTCTAATCACTAACCCGATCTTCCGATTCATGCGATTAACAATAACATAAAAGCACATAAGGTGATCAAATTCATGCACTTAATAAAACAAGTAGAAGAAATAATCCGGAATTAAAACTTGCATAAAATCATAGAATTGGGTTCATAAATACCACATAGGGTTCAAAATAAAATCCTAGAAAATACAGACTTAGCTACTCGTAATTCTTATGATAAATAAAATAGAATGAAGAAAAGAGATAAGAAAAACTATGCTTGAGTCTTCGCTCTTCTTTCTTCGCGTTTTTGGTGTATAATTTCATGCTTATAGTGTAGAGACTTGTTGTTTTTATAAGCTTTTATTGATAAAGAAGTACTGGAAACCTAATAGGAATCAATTTCCGCCACTTTCCACCATCAGGATTTGTTCTTCGATTTTCACCATGTTGGAATCCGAATTTTGGAATGTTTTGTAAATAAGAATTGTAGCCCTTGAAATTAGCTTTCCAATGCCGCCAAAATCAGCTGATTTAGAGTTCATATCAGAGAGATATGATCGAAATGGTGGACACTGTCAAAGGTGTGGCGATATTCCTTCTTCCAATTTGATTTATTTATTTATTTGCAACTTTTTCCTTTTTTTGATCTTTTTTCCTTCCTGGACACATAATTCTTGTTTTCACCTATAAAACACAAAATCAATCAATTAAAGCACACATATAATTAAATCTAAACAAAAGATCCACGTAAAGTAAACGTATTGAGCGTAAAATCTACACTCAACACACTTACAGAGTCATACGGTGATACCCGATGTAAGTGTCTCAGGTATTATAAGTTGATTAGAGAATGATAAAACACATTGAACATAACATGAATATATATATATATATATATATATATATATATATATATATATATATATATATATATATATATATATATATATATATATATATTTGTTAAAAACATATATTAAATTGAAGCAAGTGTTTGAAGGTATATTTGATTTCTTTCGTTCATCATCAATGATAGACTTTACAAGCCACATATAAATTCGGAAAAGTTCTACAATTTATGCTACGAGTATGTTGAGAATATTCTCACTGCTATATTTCTAAATTACAAAGATTGACAACTAATTAGCATCTTTACCAAGTGCATTTCCCCCCTTGAACTTAAGTCATTTTTTGCACTTTGCCTCCCAATAAAAAGAAACGGTACAACTCACACGTGAAATGGAGGGCAACTTCGCCAAATCAAGCAATTTTTATACGACCCAAGGTCATTGGGTCCAAATTTTACAAAAACCAACATAAAAATATAAATTCAAATCGCGTTGAATTCTAATCTCGTCCACCAAATCTCTGTTGGAATTTTTAATTGAATAAAATAATTAGGGTATTTCAAATAGGTGCATGTTTGGAATGAATGGGTTTCTTTCCAAACAACACATCTATTTATGAAATAACTCTTTTCAAAACAACATATCCTTTCACAAAAAGACTCTTAAATTTCTATAAATTAGACAAAACCTGATCAGTTTTGCACAAGGGATAATAAGACGTTTGTGAATATCTTCCTAAAACTCTTCTGTCAAAATTTCGTTCCTACGTTTCTAGTTCGCCGTGGGCTTCGAATTTGTGCAAATATCGAAGTATCCGACTGTTGTATCTTGGGAGACTACCGGGAGTGACTGTTGCACCGTAGACAGCCCGGAAATATTGTCTTAAGGACATTGCTTTTGCAAGCCTCAGTCGATTTTTCGTTCTTCATATTTCCGGTTAATTTCTACTTCCAAGTAAGTGTAATTCTTATTCAACTATTTACGTAGATTGTTATATTTATACCAACAATCTTAAGACAATATATTTTTTTATTTGTGTTATATATAAAAATCTGCGTAATCCAAATGTGTTCTCAAATGAGAATATTTGCCTCTGTTTAAACCACAACGCGGAGATTATTTTCAAATTCATATATGCGTGCATACATTGATATATTAAAATATAATAGAGATAAAACTTCGTGGAAACATAACGTTGATATATGTTCAATTATGATTGAAATCTGTGTGCTGTTAGTTTATTCTAATTTTATTTGCAGACATATAATTAATTTGCCTTTATGTCTGCGTAATTATTCCTGTTTATACACAAGCTTTGTGTTCGAGAGAACAATACAGTCACTAATATTCTTATATCTGCGCAGATGTAATTTAAATTATGTAATATATGTATGCGTGTGATAGTATTAAAATTTGGTTTGTCTATTTATGTGAGGGTTTTTTGCAAGAACCACCCCTCTGTAATTTCGAATTGCCGAAAAACCCCTTGTGTTAAAAAAATTAGCAGGAACCCCCCGATGAAAATTAGTCAAAGGCGAAAAAGTCCTTGACAGCATGTCGTGTGTTGTACGCGCGGCTTGTGTAACTGAGAGTGTAATTTTTAACGTGAAAAGTCAAAAATACCCTCTTAAATTCTTTTATAAATAAACATAAATCTAGTTGGGTTTTAATGTAAATAATAGAAAATTTTGGATCTAATTATAATTTTCAAAATTTCTTACGCAAACAAAAATTCTACAGTCGAATTTAAAAAAATAGATCTCAATTTAACTCGTCTTCTTTCCAAATTTCCTCCTCCTACTGCCGCCCCTTTCCTCCCACCGCCGGCCTTCTCCAATCTTTTCCTCCACCGACAACTTTTCTTCACCAATTACGCCAAGTGCTTGAACCCCCCAGCCCTTCGCCGTTCATCGGTAATGGAGGATTTTCAGTACATGCGTCCTTCAACAACATTTTTCCGGCGAGAAGAACCGGATCCGACTACGGGAGTTATTTCGGCGAGAAATAAGGGTGGGGGCCTGGCTAAAGGTAGATTCGATGTGGGCAAACATTTTCCGCCCAAATTGAACAGTAACACTTTGATTCTGGTGAGTTGTGTGGAATGATTACTGAAAATTTATTAAAATCTAAGGAGATGAATGTTTTGGGGAGGATTTGAGTGAATTATTCAAAAAAAAGGAAAAAAAAACAATAGCTCATTTTTTTTTCACTGTTTTTTTTTGTAAGATTTTCTTTTTTTTAATAAGAGTTTCCAGTGTGTTGGGGAAGATTGTTTTGGGTTTTGATCTAAATTCCGTTTTTTACTTTTTTTTTTTACAATTTCATGTTTCTTTCGTAAGGGTAAATTAGTCATTGTATGTAAGTCAATAGCTAATTTTAACGAAAGGGGCAGTGTGCTACGTATAAAACAACATAGGGGGGTTTCTGCTAATTTTTTTAACACAGGGGGTTTTTTAGCCATTCGAAATTACACAGGGGGTTATATGCAATTAGCTCATTTATGTGATGAATAGTTTTTAGAAAACCAGTGTAAACTTATTTGTGAAATTCTAACTTTCATTGTTTATTTGGCCAATTTCTAATGTGTAGTACATTTGTGGATATATGTGAAGTATAAAAATGTCTTGTAAGTAGGCTAAATTGTTTCATTCGGAATAATTTATGTTTTTCTACAAATGTTGAAAATATCTTTTTAGATGATATTATGTTTATGAATCTGTTTCTCGTTTTCATGCCATATATAATTTCTATATGCATTATCTGCACGAGAAACAAGGGTATGTTTTGAGGAGCTATCTGTCAAATACAACGCTTCATTTCAAGTGAACGTTGCAAAAATTTGGGTGCAACCATTAGTTTAATCAAATATTTTATATGCTTTGGTGGAAACATTTTTTTTTGTGTTTGGAGATTTCATTACTTATATCTGCGTAGATAAATTAATTACTCCGTGTGGGTTGTCATTTTATGCCGTGGCATATAATTATTATTGCGATAAATTTCTTCATGCACAATGTGTTTTTAAATGATTGTGTAAATAGTAAATTACTTTTGACTTGAAAAAACTCGTGTTTTCAACCAATTATATAACAATGCGTCGGTTCAAAAGACAGTACGTCAACGTGGAATTCTTTGTGAAGAATTTTAATCTGACTCATTTACTGCATTCATTTAGATTTGTTTCAAAACTAATGTGCATATGAATAACTTCTATCAAATGTTAGTGGATCATTCCTTGGTTTCACAAGACCAAAACATGTGCATATATTATGTTTTTGTGAATGTATATCTGATGTCCACTTTTGATTTATAATTTTTAAATCATATGCTAAATGATAGAGGATATACATGTAATAAATTTTGTTTACATGTGTGTAATCGTAAACTTTGATTTCAAAGTGGCTATTTACTATTTTGTGGAAATAGTAGTTTAAAGTATTTATATTTAAGTACTTGTGAATTTAAATATATATATATATATATATATATATATATATATATATATATATATATATATATATATATATATATATATATATATATATATATATATATATATATATATATATATATATACATATATATATATATATATATACATATATATATATATATATACATATATATATATATATATACATATATATATATATATATATATGTATGTTCAAAAATCTGAGTAGATGGACATAAATTGTGGCTCATTAATGAGATCAATCAAATCGTAAAATCGGTTTTCAAAGGCCCGGTTGAATTCGTTTTATCAACCAACTTGTGGGGGACTTTGTATAATATAGTTCCGCGCAAGGAAAATTATGTTTGGAAAAGTAGCAAATCGAGCTACAAATATCTCAAAGTGTGGGGATGAGAAAAACTTGAAATCAAGTGACATTCTATGATATTAAATTATCTCAATCACACTACATGAATAAAAGTGCTCGAGAAATTTAATTTACAAATGTAATAGTGTGACATAAGTTGAATATTCTCGAATATACTTTTGAGGAGTATAGTGAGACAAATTAGAATTTTGATTAATAAAAATCAAAATTAGTGAGTAATTATGTGTTCACTTAAGGATCTGTTGCTATTTCTTGGAAATTTTCCAAATTACAAATAGTGACTGCCACCTTTAAAGGTGTTGATATAATTTAAGTGAAAATACACACGATTACAATTGGATTTATCGGATAATTTGTGAGGAAGCTCTTTATATGTCTAGTAACATATTTATTAGAGTTTCGTACAAGAAAGTACCTTTCCTTATGAGTAATTATGCTTATATTTATCCTTGAAGGATATAGTGATGCATACTACACTTTCGAGTAAGATGAGTCGAAATCAACGTGTGCTTAAGGATTCACCTTACGAGATATTATTTCTTGGAAAATCTTCCATACAATTATGTATAGCTAGATCTATTGTAAAATTGAATAAAGCGAGAGAAATTGAGTGACTTCATAATTTCTTGGAGGATATTCCAGTAAGGTTGAAACTTGTGCCAGCCTTATATTGCGATAATCAAATAAACAATGCATAGAGCACATGAATTTATGTATAATGGTAAGTCTCGACATATTCGTCATAGACATCATACCGTGAGAACATTCACTCTCTAATAGAATAATTTCTATTGATTTTGTGAAATCCGAAGATTACCTATTGGATACAATTAGTATAAAGGTTTATCTAGTGAGAGTTGAATGTGCATCGAGGGGAATAGGTTTAAAAGCCTAGATAACTAAGTTACCTTATACGGAAACCTAACTTGGAGACTGGAGATCCCACGGACCAAGTTCAATAGGCCAACCAGTTCTGTGTAACTTAACCAAATATAGCACTTAGGAGTTTAACTCCATCCTATTCCTTTGATGCGATAAGTGCAACCTACGACGTTTGAAAAGGTTAAGCTATTGCTTTTAATGACGTCTATATCTTGTCAAGTACAAGTGGGGTATAGTAGGATACTCTTTATAGATGCGGTCACCTATGTTAGTGTGAGCTGGGTCGGCTCGTTGAGAATTCTTATAAAGGCTTAAATTCTCTAAAGCACTCGCAGAACCTGAGAATGTTCAGGGCCGAAATGAACACAACCGAGAACTTGAAACACGCGTGTTTAGTACGGTGTTAAGTTTATTGTCTTGGTTTACACAAACAGCCGACAGTTCAAGATGAAATAATTCACTGATTGGCTAAGTAAATCCGATAAACTTTAACTAGGGAAGGTTCAAGATGAAATATTTCACCTATCCCGATGTCGTACTATTCCTAAAAGAATTTTTTGACAATATGGTCTCATGAGATGAGGTTGGAAGAATAATTTTATTCATGTGGGGGATTGTTGGAATTTTTAATTGAATAAAATAATTAGGGTATTTCAAATAGGTGCATGTTTGGAATGAATGTGTTTCTTTCCAAACAACACATCTATTTATGAAATAACTCTTTTCAAAACAACATATCCTTTCACAAAAAGACTCTTAAATTTCTATAAATTAGACAAAACCTGATCAGTTTTGCACAAGGGATAATAAGACGTTTGTGAATATCTTCCTAAAACTCTTATGTCAAAATTTCGTTCCTACGTTTCTAGTTCGCCGTGGGCTTCGAATTTGTGCAAATATCGAAGTATCCGACTGTTGCACCGTAGACAGCCCGGAAATATTGTCTTAAGGACATTGCTTTTGCAAGCCTCAGTCGATTTTTCGTTCTTCATATTTCCGGTTAATTTCTACTTCCAAGTAAGTGTAATTCTTATTCAATTATTTACGTAGATTGTTATATTTATACCAACAATCTCATCCCTCTTTTATCTGTTCTATCGGAATTTCACGGCGTCACTAGTTCACCGTATGCCAATTGCCAGGGGCGGTCCTGCACATTCATGTGCCCTGGGCGAAACGTAATCCTAAATCGACGATGAAGCAAAATAAATGAGACAAAATCCCAAAAAATCCTAAAATAGCATGTATATATATCATAAAAAAATAACAAGTATATATTATAAAAATAGTTTCATTATTTATTTAAAAATAATATTATTAAATAAAGGTATATTTTACTTACTATTACTTAGAAAAAAAAAAGCATTTGGTACTCATATTTCATGACATCTAAAATCCCGTATCTCGATGGAATATTATAATTAATAAACCTTCAACCATTTTGAATAGGGCTGGAAAAAAATGACCAAATACCGATTGTCACGGTATACCTACCACAAATTATCGAATAAATGTTGAACTATCGGTTACCACTACATTTGGTATGGTATTGGTACCGTACCGTTATCTTACAGTACGTAAGCGGTATTGTATCTTCAGTACCATGGTAATCCCGTACCATACCAAAACTTTGTATTTTAAATTAGTTAGTATATATTCTCGGGAAAATTACATCTTATGTCCCTAAACTTTACCACTAAAACAATTTATGTCCTCAAATATTTCAATCCACGAAATATGTCCTCGAACTTGCCACTTTTGATCAATTTATGTTTTGTCGTTGACGTCGTCAACCAACTTCGACGGAAATAGCACGTGTGGCTCACGTGACGTCTATCTGGCCGTTAAATGTGACGTGGAATAACTAACTACCTATGTCGATCTGGCGAAATAATAAGACGTGGAGTGACACGTAACTCTGTTCCTCTATTTCAATCTCACCAACACTCACATTTCATTACCCCCAAAGTTATTGAACCAAAACGAAAAAACCCCACCCTCAAATTACCTATACGAAGCTTAAAATTAAGGTGAAATTCTGCAACAACAAGATTGTCCAACCCTAATTTTGCAGGGTTACGAACATTTGTGGACCTGTGATATCATAATCAAGCAACAATTTCTGATTTTGGGTAAGTTTTTTCAATGTTAATATCTTTCAACTTCAATTTTGGAATTTTGGGAGGTTTGTGGTAGTTTTGATTTCACCCACAACAACGTGGCGTCTCATAAGGGAAGAACTCTTGCAATGTGAGAATGTCTGGATTTTTTTATGAGTTTATGACTTCGAGTTGGACATGGATTCTACCAACAATGCATACTAGATTGAAAATTTGGGAGTGGGTTGAGGAGATTGAAAGATTTTTTGGAATTGGATGGCTAGGGTTTATGGGATGAAGCCTGAAGTGTGATTTGGGAAGAGTGAGGTAGAAATGTGAGGGGAAATTAGTATATTTGTTTGCCATATCAACATTTCAATGCCATATGTTATTCGACACCACGTTTAATGTCCAGATAGATGTCTCCTGAGTCACATGTGCAATTTCCGTCGAAATTGGCTGACAACGTATCGCGAGTTCTCATAAGCAGATCAATCAATGCTATTTGCGCGGACATATTTGCATGCAGCAAATCATTTGGAATCATTAATCATGTGGGAGGAAAAATTTATGGTCACTCCAATCTAGTTTAACTTTCATGCACTACGTTGATGCTTCAATC
>NW_012194863.1:106373-243077 GCF_000504015.1 Erythranthe guttata | reverse complement strand
CAGCGACTGACCGGAAATGAAGTGAATTCTATGTAATCAAAATAATTGTTGTAAGATCATTTTTTTGAAGATTTGATTGTTTTTTTAAGTTTTAGGGTATAAGTTATAATTTTTGTTTTCAATTTCTTAAGCCTGTTGTTGGCACGTCGTGACCGCAACGTGAGTATCATGAGATAGGCCGCTTGAGTCCAAAACTTGGGGCTATATGATTGCTTCAAGCAGGATATAGTGATTCATACGAAATACGCTTCGCAATAATGCTCGAGAATATTACCCCGAAATACGAACCGAACGTGTGGTTGTTGACGTGGTGATCCACTTTCTGCCCTTAATTTCATTAAAGAGCAAGGACTGGACGTGTCAAAAAATTTACCCATTTGCGACACAGTCATATCATAATACCCAATATAAGTGCCTCACGTGTTAGAATTTCATTAGAGAATGATAAAACGCATTGACCATAACGTGGTTATGAATATATATATATATATATATATATATATATATATATATATATATATATATATATATATATATATATATATATATATATATATATATATATATATATATATATATATATATATATATATATATATATATATATATATATATATATATATATATATATATATATATATTGAGTTGGAAGAGTAAGTTTTTTAGGGTATATTTAATTTATTTATTCATTATTAATTATAGAATTTACCAACCATATATAAATAAGGAAAATATCTCTAGTTTATACCTAACTGTATGCAGAGAATATTCTAATTGCTACAATCCTAAAACACAAGATCGACAACTAACTAGTAACTTCACAAATATAATATCCAAAAATAGGTTTAATCTTCCAAAAATATTATTATTATAGTTTAGTTGAAAACTATATATTGGGTTGAAAAAATAAATGTTTGAGGGTATATTTGATTTATTTGGGATAATTACAGTTTTGGTCCCCCAAGTTTGCACGTTTTTCACTTTTGGTCCCCCATTTACCGCCGTCAACAAAATACACACTAATGTTGTCACATTTGAACACATTTAGTCCCTCCGTCTGTTTGACCGTTAAGTAGTAACGGTCAACTGTTGAATTAGGGCTGAATTTGGGATTTTTCACAGATAAAAATTGCACTCAGACCCCTGCATTCTCTTAAAATATTCTAAAACCCCCTAAAATTTTATTCAACTCTAATTTAACCCCAATTTCATAATTTAATCGATTTTGACAAACGACCCCGATTTTTACTACCATTACCGCTGACCGTTGAACGCCGTTGATTTTATTTTTTACTTTTTCTTTTTGCATTGACGTTTTTATTTAATATTAATTTTGACGTATTTCACCAACATTCTATTCTCAGTTAACAATGTTGACTTTTTTTATTTTTCTTGATTTTATACGAACTTTTTCCTTTGACTTTTTTTTCCGATCAACACAAATATTGTATAACACAATAATAATACTATATTAATATCTAGTATCATAATATTAAAATTACAAACTTTTAACAAAGTTTTTATCTAAAATTCTAGGGCCTATATACAATTTAAAAAAATTCTAAAATCCTTAATTTCTTCCCCTCAATTTTTTCTTCGTGGAACCGCATGTGCATCACAAATTTATTCCCAAGAAAATATGAAGAAGATGAATTAGGCATGTGCGGAGTAATTTGATATGAGATAACCACTCTAGTACAATGGTTTTTGGGGCTAACACCGGCCGTTAATTATTATATTTTTTTTTCTTTTTCTTTTTATCTTAAAAATTTTCCGTCATTGAGATGCGTTGACTTTTTCCTTTTTTCTTTATTTTGAATTTTTTATGATATTATTTTCTCGCCGATTATCTGCTTTGATTTTTATTTAATTATATTTTTCCATTACTCAACAATTTAAATAAAAATAACATAAAAATCAAGAAAAAAAATGTCAACGCTGTTAAGGAGACATTCAACATCGGTCAACAGCGGGAAAAAAAGATCAATCGACAAAAGAGTCAACGGAGTTAAAAAGAAAGTCAACGTCGGATTACCAAATTTTGAAAAATCGGGGTCATTGATTAAAATTGGTTAATTGATGAAATAGGGGTTAAATTATGGTTGTATAAAATTTTAGAGGTTTTTAAAATATTTGGAAAGAATACAGGGGTCTTATTGCAATTTTCTCAAAGAAAAACCCCAAATTCAACCGTTGACCGTTACTACTTAATGGTCAAACAGACAGAGGGACTAAATGTGTTAAAATGTGACAACATTAGTATGTATTTTGATGACGGCGGTAAATGGGGGACCAAAAGCGAAAAACGTGCAAACTTGAGGGACCAAATCTGTAATTATCCCGATTTATTTCATTCATCATCAATTTATAAAATTTACAGACCATACACAAGTCAAGAAAATATCTCCAGTTTATCCTAATTATGTGCAGAGAATATCCCAATTGCTATAATTCTAAAATACAAAAAATGACAACTAATTAGCAGTTTTACAAAGATAATATCCAAAAATAGATTTGATCTCTTAACATATTGTTTATGAATATTTTAAGGTAGTTATTTGTGAAGTTTGTAAATATTTATTTTTCTACAAAAAACTTATTTTATGTTTAATTTTTGTTTTTTGTTATTTAATAATATACGTGTATGTGTCAAAACTCAGTTTTTTTTTTTATTTTTATTTTTAGACAAGTAGGTGTCGGAAATTGACAATTAATGTTTAAAATTAATCAAATGATGTGAAGGAAAATTGGTGAACATAACCATGTTTAGAAGCTTAATTGAAAACTTGATGTATCTTAGAGCCACTCATCCCGATATCATGTTTGGTGTAAGTTTGACTACTAGATTTATGGAGAAGTCATATTCGAATCATTAGGATGTGGCGTGAAGAATTGTTCGATACGTCATATGAACCATTGATTATGGTATTTTGTATGAAAAAAATATTTTTGTTAAACTTGTTGGTTTTACTAATAGTGATCTTAGTGGAAGCGTGGATGATTCTACAAGTACTTACGGTTACGTTTTCAATCTTGGAAGTGGAACAATATCATGGAATTCGAAAAAACAACCAATCGTGGTTTTTCTACAACCGAAACGGAGTACATCGCGGCTTCTTCAGCCGGATGTCAGATTATGTGATTTAGAGGAATCCTCGAAAACTTGAGTTTCAAGCAAGATGGACCTACAATTTTATTTCACGGAAGAACGAATCACATTCGTCTTCGTTTCCATTTCTTGAGGGAACTTGTTCATGAATGTGAACTCAATCCTGAGTATTGGAAAAGTCATGAACAACTTGCTGATATTTTCACTAAGCCACTTGGAGGTCCCGTTTTTTCGGAGAATGTTGAAGGTTTGGAAGTCAAGAGCAAATTTAATTTACCAGAGGCAGTGTTGGAATAATGAGAATTCAATATTAGAGTAAATGTGAATTGAATGGTGGAATAAGTGTGGATCAATGTTGTAATAAATTTGAATTTGAAGAGCACACGAGTGGTTGTCGACGTGGTGATCCACTTTCTGCCCTTAATTTCATTAAAGAGCAAGTACTGGACTTGTCAAAAAATTACTCATTTGCGACACAATCATACCATAATACCCGATGTAAGTGCCTCACGTGTTAGAATTTCATTAGAGAATGATAAAACGCATTGACCATAACAAATGGAAAGATAGCATCAAATGAGGAAGAAAGAGCATAGGTATCATTGTGCAAAACACACACACACACACATATATATATATATATATATATATGGATATATATATATATATATATATATCCATATATATTATTATTATAGTTTAGTTGAAAAGTATATATTGGGTTGAAAAGGTAAATGTTTGAGAGTATATTTGATTTATTTCATTCATCATCAATTTATAGAATTTACAAACCATACACAAGTCAATAAAATATCTCTAGTTTATCCTAATTATGTGCAGAGAATATCCCAATTGCTATAATTCTTAAATACAAAAAATGACAACTAATTAGCAGTTTTACAAAGATAATATCCAAAAATAGGTTTGATCTCTTAACATATTGTTTATGAATATTTTAAGGTAGTTATTTGTGAAGTTTGTAAATATTAAATTTTCTACAAAAAACTTATTTTATGTTTAATTTTTGTGTTTTGTTATTTAATAATATACGTGTATGTGTTAAAATTCACTTTTTTTATTTGTATTTTTAGACAAGTAGGTGTCGGAAATTGACAATAAATGTTTAAAATTAATCAAATGAGGTGAAGGAAAATTGGTGAACATACCATGTTTAGAAGCTTAATTGAAAACTTAATGTATCTTAGAGTCACTCGTCCCGATATCATGTTTGGTGTAAGTTTGACTACTAGATTTATGGAGAAGTCATATTCGAATCATTAGGATGTGGCGAGAAGAATTGTTCGATACGTCACATGAACCATTGATTATGGTATTTTGTATGAAAAAATATTTTTGTTAAACTTGTTGGTTTTACTAATAGTGATCTTAGTGGAAGCGTGGATGATTCTAAAAGTACTTACGGTTACGTTTTCAATCTTGGAAGTGGAACAATATCATGGAATTCGAAAAAACAACCAATCGTGGTTCTTTCTACAACCGAAACGGAGTACATCGCAGCTTCTTCAGCCGGATGTCAGATTATGTGATTGAGAGGTATCCTCGAAAACTTGAGTGTCAAGCAAGATGGACCTACAATTCTATTTCACGGAAGAACGAATCACATTCGTCTTCGTTTCCATTTCTTGAGGGAACTTGTTCATGAATGTGAACTCAATCCTGAGTATTGGAAAAGTCATGAACAACTTGCTGATATTTTCACTAAGCCACTTGGAGGTCCCGTTTTCTCGGAGAATGTTAAAGGTTTGGAAGTCAAGATCAAGTTCAATTTACCAGAGGCGGTGTTGGAATAATGAGAATTCAATATTAGAGTAAATGTGAATTGAATGGTGGAATAAGTGTGGATTCAATGTTGTAATAAATTTGAATTTGAAGCACCATTCTCTGGATGTACTTAGACAAGTGTCTTTTGATTTTCTAATGTAATAAATTAGAATTTGGAAGAGTTGCGAGGCTAAGAGTCATCTTGTAATTTATTAGAAATTTAATGTACTTTCCACTATAAAGATGAAGTGATAGAGATGATTTGTAAGCAAGACAAGAACACAAAAGAGAAGTATTTTTTACATCCATAAAACACTATTATTACTTTATCTTCAAAAATATTAACTTTTTAAGTCTTCACAAATCTACAAATCTTCGGGGTAATCATTTTATCCCATCATGGTGGTTTACAAATTTATATCTCCTCAGTACTCTCTCCATATTGTGAAACTTAAATGCATGACCTTTTGTATGTCACTAAAGTTTTCAACTTGAAACTCATGATAAAACTCAGATAACAGTGATATATATTGTGCAAGAAAATTTTAGTTTTCGAAAAACAAATTGTAGCATACGCTAACACAACAACATAAGTGTCAACACTATCCCAACATTTGGGGAATGCCTACAGCTCAAGTGTCATCAGATGAGTTATTATGTTAAAACAACAACATACAACCTGTAAGGGAAATTTAATAAGAGCATAGTTTTTTCACCAGCTATTGAAAATCTTCAATGACATACATTAGAAATAGCTCATTCGGTTCAGATGAAACATCAACTAGTGGAAAAATCTTTGTCAGATCTAAAATCGTCACTGTCAAATCCCTGTTTTGTCAGCCGACAAGATTGAATAACTATTTTCTGGCAGCATATATATATATATATATATATATATATATATATATATATATATATATATATATATATATATATATATATATAAATAAAAGTCTATCATCGAATCATGACTAGATTGTTTGTTTCTCAATCGACCATGACATTGTCTGTTGTTTCATCATGACCGGACAAATATATATATATATATATATATATATATATATATATATATATATATATATTTGTGTAACAAGTTGAGTAATGATGCATCTAGAAAAGGAGTATTACAAAATATTCAATTATTTTTGTCACACAAGATTATGTTACTCATCAAAATTATGGTTCATAAAAAAAAGGGTAAACTTTATTTTACCTATCTGAACTATACACAAGATATAAAACACCCCCCTAACTTCAAAATGAATCAAAACAACCCCTCTAAATTCTGGTCAACGTTAAAAGACGGTAAGAACATTAACACCGTTAATTTTTTTGCGCAATTACATTTCTACCCTTTAGTCTTCTTCCCACCTTTCTTCTTCTTCGTGCTTGTTCTTCTTTCTTTCTTTTTACAAATATGCATAAAAAATGTGAAAACCAATCAATCACAATTCGTCACCAAACCCTTCAATTGCAGTCAGATTAGTTAAAATCCAGGTCGGTTTATGATAGATTTCGTTAATTAATTGCCGAAACTCTCTTATCAAGTTCCCTTCACTGTCGAAACGGCCAAGAAGCTCCTACCTGCAACATTCGTTCTCCTCTTGGCACTAAATTGACTCTTCTAATTGGAACCAACAAATTAATCCTCACTTGCTGCTTCGATTGGCCAAATTTTATTCATTTAATTTATTTATTTTTGTAAAGAAATGGGTGGGTAAAGTGGTCCTCGTAGAATGAAGAAAATTCAGAGGCGGCGGCGCCGCGACGGAGTTTCTTCCGGTCTGTTTCATTAGGTCGCACACGGTGGAATTTCCTCCTTTTCTTCGATTTTCTCAATGGAAATCGATTTTCTCAGTATTAAACTCCGTCGAAGTAGCAAGATTTCAAATTAATGACGGGGACGAGGAAATTTTGGTGGGCTGGAAAATAAGATGAGGATTGTTTTTTTCTTTCTTTAAACATGCAGATGCAGATGAACAGAGCTTGTGGTGGTGGAGCTAGCTAGTCCAGGAAATGTTTTCTTGGAAAAATGCAGTAAAGTCCCTGACTATAGCATAAATTGCAATTTGGTCTTTTTTTTTTAATAAGCATTTATATTCAACAAAAGGTAAACTTGTCAAAAAAATGCAAGAGTTGGAATAAAAGTAATAAATAAAAAAATTCAACATGCCACATCATCAAAAGTGGACGGATTTTTAATGGAGGGACTGTTTTGATTCATTTTGAAGTTCAGGCGGAGTGTTTTATACCGTGGGTATAGTTTAGATAGGTAAAATGAAGTTTACCCTAAAGAAAATGAGTAGAAGAAAATTAAGAAAGTTTTACATGATTCAGTTGATCAAAGTTTGGCATTCACAATAGGCAATTATAAAATGCTAATTCATTTTGCTATGTTTGAAATCTAGAAGAATTCAAAGCCACCCATAAAAGAACTTATTGTTCAAATGTTTTTTTAAGTTTCTAAATCTAAATGGAACCTTTGGTTCATTCGTTTTGCATTGTAGCTTGTGAAGAATAATACTCCAACAAACATTTTATGTCTTATGAGAGGGAAAATTACAGTTTATGTCCCTAAATTTTACCACTAAAACGATTTATGTCCTCAAATATTTCAATCCACGAAATATGTCATCAAACTTGCCACTTTTGATCACTTTATGTTCTGCCGTTAACGTCGGCAGCTAACTTCGACGGAAATAGCACGCGTGGCTCACGTAACGTCTATGTGGCCGTTAAATGTGACGTGGAATAATATATTGAATATTAAATGTTGATGTGGCACAAGAATATACTAATTTCCTCTAATTCACTCTCCCAAAAGATTTTAGAGAAAGCTTTAATTCTTCTCCCAACTCCGTCTCTAGAACGTTGGGGTCGTGTGATTCTTCGCCTGCTGATGTTTGTGCCCCTTGTGGTCTCGATGAAGCGAGCACAAGGATGGTGAAGATGGCACAAATTCTACCCAACTCAGCAGTTTTAGAACCTGCCCAAAAGGTGTTCGACAAAATGTCTGAACCAATTCCAGAAAAAAAAAAAAAACATGCAGCACTTGTCAAAGCTGCATATAATTCTTTTTTCGCCAAGAATAGAGTGCCCAAGAACGGATTACAGCTCCCCGATTTCCCCAACGAAGTGGAAGAAGACATGATATTTCAGCCCGAAGATGAAAGTGAAATCGAGGAAACATTCTGCATTTTTTTATTGGGCTATTTTGCTGGTACAACACCACGAAAAATGGCCATGGATTCAGAGACGATTCTACTATTTTCAAATTTCACCTCAATTGAAGGATTCGAAATGGGGTTTTAGGGATTGGATTTACGGGTTCATTGGGGATATGGAGAATTAGGGATTTTAGAATAGAAGTAGGGGAGGAGAATGACGTGTCGCTCCACATCACGTTTCGTCGACCAAGTAGGCATTGGGTGTTGTACAGCTCGACATTTAACGGCCACATAGACGTCACGTGAGCCACCCGTGCTATTTCCGTCGAAGTTAGCTGCCGACGTTAACGGCAGAACATAAAGTGATCAAAAGTAGCAAGTTTAAGAGCATATTTCGTAGATTGAAATGTTTGAGGACATAAATCATTTTAGTGGTAAAGTTTAGGGACATAAACTATAATTTTCCCTCAGTGAGACATTCAGCTAATGGTTGATATATAATTTAGATAACACTGTTGTGGTGCTTCACATGTTGCTATACACTGCTTTGTCTTATAATATACATATGCATGATGTATTTGATCACTACTATCTATATTGATTAGGGAAAATTTGAAAAGTTGAATGGCTAAAAATATATTCGTTCATTGCACAAAGTTATTTCCTCAATCACACATGATTATGGCAACATATAGTTGTATTACTTCAATCAAAATATTATCTTTTTTCGTGTAAAAAAATTGAGTTTTCTGTAAACAAAAAAATACAAGTGGAAAGAAATAATCATTTGTAAGAACCTCAAATTTGTAAAATAAAAACTTAAGCATATAAGTTATAGATTTTTCTCAACCAGGGTCAGTCTGGCGTATTTGGAGGCCCTGGGCGAGAATATAATTTGTACGATTAATAGTACGGGAATTCAGGGGCAACGCTACGATTTTTTTTTCTTTTGCATATTATGCTTAATGACATAATATAAATAAATTATTTATTAATAGAAACTTTATAAATAAAAGATTGAAAATATTAACGTATATCAAGATAAAAAAAAATTACGTAAAACAAATGTTAGAGAAATATGTATTAAATTTTTGTTTGACTAAATGAAATATTAAATTGTATGTCTACTTTTAAACTAAATTGAAAAATAATAAGAGAATAATATTTTTTAAATAAAGGATATTTTTTTTTGAATAATAAAACATTAAATTTTTGCATATAAAAAATATATGTTCAAAAATAGAAAATTGGGCCACTCTAGACAAATAGATCCTGGGTGGGCCCTGCTCACCCCACCCCTGGCCGGCCCTATTCTCAACTACAACATACTAAGTCAACAAACAACACATATATATATATATATATATATATATATATATATATATATATATATATATATATATATATATATATATATATATATATATATATATATATATATATATATATATATATATATATATATATATATATATGAGAATCCTTTAGCTTCCAAATTTTTGTTTCCAAAACTGGGTGCCAATATGTAAAATATTTCATATACGTAAGCCACCAACTTTGGTCTAACCATTTCAACATGATACATCAATGATGATGGAAAAATAACATAATTCAAAAAATTCTATCTTCAATCACGCATGATTATGGCAATATACAGTTGTATTACTTATATCAAAATATTATCTTTCCTCGTGTAGAAATATTGAGTTTCATGTAAAAAAAAAAACAAAAAAACAAAACAAGTTGAAATAAGTAATCATCTATAAGAACCTTAAATTTATAACATAAAAACATAAACGGATAAGATATGGATTTTTGAATTAACATACCAAATCATCAAACAATATATATATATATATATATATATATATATATATATATATATATATATTGTTTTCAAAAATGGTACTAATATGTAATAAATACTTCATATACGGAAGCCACCAACTTTGTTCGGACCATATCATCATGAGACATCAAAGATGATGGAAAATTAACCTAATTTGAAAGATTCTATCTTCAATCACACGCATAATTATGGAAGCATATAGTACTTATATTCAAATATGAGGTTTTTGTGATAAAGTCCCCAACCAAGCATGTTTATTATTCTAGGTTCAGGGGACATATATCTTTCACCAATAAGCCCATCACTTTTATATTTATTATAAATAAAGGAAACACTCATGTATATTCCAATATTACCCTCAACCATTTATACCCTATTCTTAATTGTAACCCCAATTTAAACAATTTTGTCCACAAAAATCCAATTTTGACCACAAAAATTCAATTTTGACTTTTTTTTGGAGCATATTTTAATATGCTAAAATTTCATCCTTTAACTTAATTTAATCTCAATTTGACCCCAAATTTCACAAATTATTCAATTTGACCCAAAACTTTTTTTTTTCACAAACATATTTTTTTTTCAAAAAAAAAAATTTTGCCGCCGGATTCCAGCGTTGACTTTTTATTTATTTTTTATTTTTTTTCTTCTTCCGGATTTTTTCGCCGGTTTCCTGCGTTGACCGGCGGTCAACGCCGGTCTCCGGCGTTGACTTTTTTTTTTTCTTTTCTTTTCTTCCGGATTTTTTCGCCGGTTTCCGGCGGTCTCCGGCGTTGACTTTTTATTTATTTTTTATTTTTTTTCTTCTTCCGGATTTTTTCGCCGGTTTTCTGCGTTGACCGGCGGTCAACGCCGGTCTCCGGCGTTGACTTTTTTTTTTTTTTTTTTTTTTTTTTTTTTTTTCTTTTCTTCCGGATTTTTTCGCCGGTTTCCGGCGGTCTCCGGCGTTAACTTTTTTATGTGTTTTTTTAAGTTTTTTTTTTGTTTGGTTTGTATTGTTTTTCCACGTCCGCCGCTAAACGTTGACCGTAATTGTGCTGTCACTGACAGTAAATTAACATTATTATATTGTCAATGATAGTTAATTGACGTAATTGTACTGCCGTTGACATTACATTTATGTAATTGTGCTGCCGTTGACAGTAAATTAATGTAATATTATTATTTTTTTTTATTATTGTTTTTTTTTATTTTGTTTGATTTGTTGACAAGTCAACGTAATTATATTACTGTCGTTGACAGTAAAATAACTGTAAACACAATAATATTACTGTCAACAACATCAATATTATTATTTTTTTGGGGGTTTTGTTTTGTTTGAGTTATTCACGGAGTAACGTAATAATATTACTGTCTATTATTGTAATATTACTGTATACACAATAATATTACTATAATATTACTGTGGTTGACGGTAATATTACTGTTGTTATAGTAATATTGGTGTCAACCACATCAATATTATTATTTTGTTTGAATTTTTTGTTTGTTTGAGTTATTCACGGAGTAACGTAATAATATTACTGTCTATTATTGTAATATTACTGTGGTTGACGGTAATATTACTGTTGCTATAGTAATATTACTGTCACTCACAGTAATATTAATTCTTTTGGTTTTTTTTATTATGTTTACATTTGTTGAACGGTCAACATAGTAGTATTAATTTATTACACAATAATAATGGGTTTTGTTGTGTTAATATTAATGTGCTAGAGATTAATATAGCAATATTGCTGTGTTAAACTATAGTTTAGTTAATTTTACTGTGTTTAACAGTAAGATAGTTAATATTACTGTCAATCACATCAATATTGCTGTTTAAACGAAAAAAAAAAGAAGAAAAAAAGAAAAAAAAATTAAAAAAAAAATTAAAAAGTCAACGCCGGAGACCGGCGTTGACCGTTGGTCAACACCGGAATCCGGCGAAAAAATCCGGAAGAAAGAAAGAAAAAAAAAAGTTGAAAAAGTCAACGCCGAAGACCGGCGTTGACCGCCGGAATCCGGCGAGAAAAAAAAAGTTTTTAAAAAAAAAAATTTTGAAAAAAAAAAAGTTTTGGGTCAAAATTGAATAATTTGTGAAATTTGGGGTCAAATTGAAGTTAAATTAAGTTACGGATGAAATTGGAGCATATTAAAGTATCAGGGGTTATTTTAGTCCTTTACAAAAATCTGGACCATGTGTGAACTTATTGGTAAAAGAGTTTTTTGTCTTGATCTCTTTATAAATAAGTATACATTGATGGGCTTATTTGTAAAGTCCCCTTCAAATATTATCTATCCTCGTGTTAAAAAGTTATGTTTCATGTAAACAATTTTTTTTTTCAATTAAATAATTATCTATAATAATCTAAAATTTGTAAAATAAAAACATAAACGTATAAGATATGAATTTTTCTCAACTAAAATATACCAAATCATCAAACAACACATATACACACACGCGCACACACACATGTACGCACACACACATATACACGCATGCCAATATAAGTCTTTTTAGCTTTCAAATTTTTGTTTCCAAAAAGGAATGCTAATATGTAAAAATGTTTCATATACGTACGCCACCAACTTTGTTCAGACCATATCAACATGACACATCAAAGATGATGGAAAATTAATCTAATTCTAAAGATTCTATCTTGATCGACTAAATTTTTAGTCCTGACGAAATAAGTAGATCTTGGAATAAAAATTATAAAATAATATTATACACTTGTAAATCTCACCGTGACCGCAGAACTCGTAAAAACCCTTGGCCTTCTTTCGTTTTCCCCATCTTTTCTTGTTATATGTTACGTTTCTTTGCAAATTTTTTTTGTCGAGTTTCCTCTAACTGTGAAATTTACCGAAGGAATTTGACTTTGACTTGGAGTCGAGAGCGCGGCTGTACATTGACGGTGTCACAGTCAACAGTTTCCAAAAATCCATCGTATTAATTTGCCATTAATGCTACAAACGTGTCGTAAAAAGTCATCGTGATATAAATTTCCTTTATGAATGATCATGCTGCGAGTACTTAAGATTAATTTCTGAATATTGGGTTTAGTGAAATAATGATCGCCATTGATATAGGTTAGTCTTCTTTTGTTGCTAATTCTGGATGTCGTTATTGAGTTATATCAAGAACATCATGATACGATATATTAAATAATATATCGATTAATTATTAGTTAGTTAGTATTTTAATATTTAATATATTATTTAAGTATTGTTTGAGTTAATATTTTATTATTAATTAATTAGTATAGTATATTTATATTGAAATAGCCGTATGTTAGTTTAGGGTTAGGAGATTATTAAGTATTTTATTAGTTTAGGTAATTATCTTTTCTAATTAGATTAGGATTCTAGGGTTTTCTTATATTTAAATAGTCGTCTTGTGCTAGGGTTTTATTATGAAGAGAAAAATATTAAAGAATAGATCTTACGTTTCGTAGGAAATATTTATGATACTCAAGAGATCGCATCAATTGGTATCAGAGCGAAGTTGCGATTAACACCAACGCTTCGTTAGCAAGGCAGCGATTACATCAAAGCTACGCTGGAGCAAAGTTGAGATCACATCAAAACTTTGTGAAAATCATGATGTCAGAAACAAGACGGTTGGAGCGATTGGAGAAATCCGTAGAGAGATTACGGATTGACTTTCAGAAATTGCTCGAACAAAGTCACGGACGACGTCAACGCCAACACAAAAGCCGAAGGGACCGCCGCCCATCACCGCCAACGCCACTGCTACCATCACCACCGCCGTTGTCGAGCCTATCGCCGGAGGAAGAGGAAGAGGACGACGATGACTTTTTCGAAGAACCCCAGATTTTTGTCAGTTCGCCGGAAGAAGAAGAATCGAATTCCACTGAGATAAAGTGGGACGAAGAGCCGAAAGAAGAAGAATCGGAGTTAATTGAGATAAAGTGGGACGAAGACGAGAAATTAACCAGAGATGAGAACGAAGAGCTACTATGGATATTGGGAGATTTCCATGGTGTTCAAAAGAAAGGAGACGAAGAACCGATGGTCAGTTTGGAGGAGACAAAATCTGAAAAGACGATTAAAAAAGTTTATCTATCGGGAAAAAAATTGAGTATTTTCGCAAAAGTAGCCTTTGGAATCTCTTGGGGTCAGCAAGAGCCATGTGTTAAAGAGTTTGGTCGTTCATCGTGTTTTTCGGAGTCATTCGGGAAGCAAGTCGATGAACAAATCGATGAAGTCAAACATAGGTGGAAACGCAAAGATGAGGGACCAAATGGACTCGAACCTTGAGGACAAGGTTCATTTCAAGAGGGGTGGTTTGATACGATATATTAAATAATATATCGATTAATTATTAGTTAGTTAGTATTTTAATATTTAATATATTATTTAAGTATTGTTTGAGTTAATATTTTATTATTAATTAATTAGTATAGTATATTTATATTGAAATAGCCGTATGTTAGTTTAGGGTTAGGAGATTATTAAGTATTTTATTAGTTTAGGTAATTATCTTTTCTAATTAGATTAGGATTCTAGGGTTTTCTTATATTTAAATAGTCGTCTTGTGCTAGGGTTTTATTATGAAGAGAAAAATATTAAAGAATAGATCTTACGTTTCGTAGGAAATATTTATGATACTCAAGAGGTCGCATCACATCAATGAATCTCGAATGAGATGATAGTAAACCCGAAATATTAATTGAATGTCTTGGATTTCGATATCCAGATCTCTTGCACATACTATAACAAGAGAAAACTCTTAGCTTGTTACAATCAATGAATAATATTAAATTTAATTAGTAGATATTAAAAGTTAATTACTAGGCAAAAAAGTGTAGCTTAATCTTTTGCATTCGGAGCTAAAAGATTGTCGTACCATTATAAAGAAAGGAACTCACATTTTCTAGAGATCCCATGCTTGGATTGTATTCATCATAACCTGTATTACTTTTTTTGATTAAATGATAAGGATAAGATGCTAAAACTGCTGCAATGCTAACTTCTAGAAATGAATATATATCCAAGTAAATCCCGTCAATATAAAACTAAATTACCTCCCATTAATGCCAAAATTAATTGAACTGCTCGATTTATCATACCTTTATATAAGCAGAAAGGAGTGGCACAACCGATTATCCATTCCAATGCTTATTTGTGCCCAACCCATCGCAGCGGAATATTGGTTTTTTCCGCAACAACGGCAGATGCGGAATATAAAGAATTTTAAGTCATGAAAAACGTAGCCAATGTTTGTTTTTTATTCTTGTAACTTGTAATAAATTCATATCCATCATTTCCCCAAGACAGAAGATAGAAAAAGAACATTGAGGTGTTAATGAATGATAAGAAAATCTCAGCCAATAAGAAAATCGTAAATAGATGGATAAATAATATTGACAACTTTGATCAATACAATTAATAATAATTTTCACGATTGAGCAACTAAACCTGAGGTTCCAATATCAGAACGTAGGTACTAGAGTGCTTGTCGAGATCCAACATATCATCACTAAGACACTATCATCTATTTACTTGCCATCTTGCTCTGTCGTTTCTCAAAAAAATTTCCTCTTTTTCCTTGAATTATTTTACCCAGTATTTTACCTAGTAACCAAACAGGAAAAGTGAATTACATACGCTTTTCACAATTTTACCTATCGCTTTCCACAAACCAATCAGACCCTAAATATTTGTTTCAATTCACATAACAAAGTACACACTAGTTTGGCAATTAATTACTATTATTTTCTTGTATAGTTATAGTTACTAACTTGAGCGTCAGGGGACAATCGTTGGGCCAATCCTGGCATGTCATCTAGTGTTTCCCAGTTGTTTTATAGGTTAACAAGAGGATTAGTCCCTTTGACTACCTTAAGACACATTGTAGCGACTTTCGACATTCTCTACCATTGCAAGCTCAAAGAATCTTGGGTTGCTTAATACAAATTAGAGTAGCATCATTTTGGCACGGTCTGTGGAAATGCATACTCGATCACGTGTCACAGAAGAAGGTGGTCAAGGCAGTCTAAACCCGTCCCATCAAGGTGCCAGGGGGATCCCGGATTCGCCTCGAGGGAAGAGAACGACGGGAGCGACCAACGAGCCGCCTTAGAATAGAATGTAGCAGGCCCCTTTACAAAGCCTTTATCTACATCGATCCATGAGAAACATCGAGAGTGGATGGGATTACGATTTATGAGTAGCCGACTTTAGGTCAAGTGGGAGATTGTTAGAGTAGGTGACCAACAAGACAACTTGTGGTTGTGGCCTTTCATTTATTATTATAATAAATAATCATTTTTTGTATTAATGTTAAAAAATCATTTGACATTCTATATCTTTGTCCCTTGCTTGAGCATATATGTAGTCATTACAGTTATTATAATTACTTATAATTGATCTAGTTGAATCGTGAGATATAATTGTTAAATCATGTTTCTAGTCAATGGGTTACGCCATCAATGAGGATATCGACATTTCCCATTTGCGACTAGTACTTAGTGTATGTGTACTGTGTCTCATCAGTAATCGGTATTGTGATATCGGCATACATAAGTGGGTGTTCATATAGATGAGTTTACTAAACTCTCTCATCCTAGAAATCTATTAGTGGTTCCCAATAGTCGAGTAGAGGTTTCTATGATATAGTTGTACACCATTAGTATTAGAATAGGTGACGAAAAAGCCAACATGTGGCAGTGGTCTTTCCATTTATTCTTGTAATAAATAAACCTTTTTCGTATTTATGATAAAAACACCTTGGCATTCTATATCTTTGTCCCTTTGTCTCAAACATAGATATAGTCCTTACAGTTGTTACAAGTACTAGTAATTGATCTTTAAGATCGTGAGATATTTACTTTAGTATTATAACTATTAAACGTGTCCCTAGTCGAAGGATTACGCCACCAATGAGGATATCGGCCTTTCCCATTAAGAGACTAGCACTTAGTGTATGTGTACTGCATCTCATCAGTAAACGGTATTGTGATAGCGGCATGCATAAGTGGATGCTCGTAAGTTGACGAGTTCACTGAACTCCCTCACCCTAGAAATCTCTAAGTGGTTCTCAATAATCGAGTAGAGATATCTATGGTATAGTTGTACACCATTAGTCCTTATGACCTAGACATCACCGTGACTTCACTAGAGGACCAGCTGTACCGTGACCTGTCCCTGAGTTCCACCGAGGACCGCCCCAAGGGCCAGTGTTCGTGCAGTCCGAAATCTAGTGGGAGGTCTATGCGTTGTAGTCGGGGATTCGATAGCTAGAATAGTCTTGGATGTCCCGTGTGTTCTCATAATTTGTAATCTCTAAGTCTCTGGCCAGAGCTGACTAAGTGATGATTAGAGAAATCGATTCTCTAAGTCATGCACATATCGATTACAACACTTACAAAGATCGCACAGTCATTGAACTACTAAGGAGGTCTCGATGAACCATTGCCTCTAGTTCGATCGGGACATATGAATCGATCGTACTATACGTTAACTATATCAAAAGGTTCTTGCAGGCAATTCATTTGTATATAGGGATTCATGACGCGTAGTTGCTAGACGCCAATCTTGATTCTATGGGTGATTAAGGTGAAACGAGCTTCATCTTAATCGTAACTCTAAGGGACGAGTTTTGACCACAAAGGGTTGTGGACCCACGATTTGTTGGGTTTCGGGCACGCATACGCAGCGGAAAACAAAAATTTAATGTGATTTAAACGACTTTAAAGCACACAAGTACATGCCCGACAAATTAAAATCAATTAATTGCGTACCTTTGCGCTTCCAGCGAAATTAAAAACAACACACATGCTAAATAATTTAACCGAATTTAAATCAATTAACATGCTCGCGTTTAAACCAATTAACATGCTTGCAAAGATTAAAACGATTACACATAATCACATAAAATCATACGATAGCAAACATGAATTCATAGTTTAAACGTAAAACGAATCGAAACTAGGGTTTCGTGTATTTACCTCTTGAAGCGTGAGGTAGGAGCGTTTAGTAAGTCGAGATTGCTACGGAAACCAATCCGTACAATCGGGGCAGCAGCGGTGCAGCTGCAGCAACGGCGAGACGGCATGGCGGCGCGTGTATCTCACGCGCGGTCTTCGGGGCGGCGCGTGGGTCGCGTGCGTCGTCGGCTTTAGGGCTGCTCCTCGATTCTTCGATCTTCCTCCTCTCGGATTTCACCTCGTATACTTCGATCTACTAAACACGTGGCACTAGACACGTAATAGTTAGAATTAACGGAAGAAAAAGAAAGAAGAAAAGAGTACCGAAAGGGATCGGCCAATGGATGGCCGATTCCGGCGACGGAGGAGCGACGGCGGCGCGGTGGTGGCCGCGGAGAGAGTGGCCGAGAGAGAGAGGTGGACGGCTGCTAGGGTTAGGGTTTTCACTTGTGTTTGCAAGACCTATAAATCTTGTATTTATAGTGTCTTGCATAAAACCCTAGCGGGCTTAAGTTGGACCGGACCCAACAGCTTAAGTTCGCTAGTACTTTTACTTGCTCGTTTCTCTCAATCCAATGATCGGAAAATTGCAACAATTACATTTTCGGAATCATTATAATATCCTCGTCATTACGAGTGCCATATTTCATTTTCCAACTTTCCAAAAGTGGAAACCCTAGTTCAGTGCACTTTCTAAATTTGGAAACTTCCCGATTTAGAAAGTTCACTAACATGTTCGCCTATTCTTTTCCTTTTCTCATTCTCATTCATAATTCCAAATTACGAATGTTGGACTCAATCGTATTGACTTCCAATTATGCAAAGATAAACTATTTTATCTCTGACCGTTTATTCAAAGATCTCATGTGCACGAGCAGTGTGACCCTCGATGGTTCAGGTGTAAGCTAGCCGTGGGCCCACAACTCTTTGTGGTCAAAACTCGTCCCTTAGAGTTACGATTAAGATGAAGCTCGTTTCACCTTAATCACCCAACGAATCAAGATTGGCGTCTAGCAACTACGCGTCATGATTCCCTAGATACAAATGAAGTGCCTGCAAGAACCTTCAGATATAGTTAACGTACAGTACGGTCCCTTCGATTCATATGTCCCGACCGAACTAGAGGCATTGGTTCATCGAGACCTCTTTATATGTTCGATGACGGTGCGATCGTTCCAAGTGTTGTAATCCTTACGTGCATGACTTAGAGAATCGAATTCTCTAATCATCACTTAGTCAGCTCTGGCCAGAGACTTAGAATGATTACAAACTTTCAGAACACACAGGACATCCAAGACTATTCTAGCGATCGAATCCCCGACTACAATGCACAGACCTCCCACTAGATTTCGGACTGCACGAACACTGGCCCTTGGGATGGTCCTCGGTGGAACTCAGGGACAGGTCACGATACAGCTGGTCCTCTAGTGAAGTCACGGTGATGTCTAGGTCATAAGGACTAATGGTGTACAACTATACCATAGATATCTCTACTCGATTATTGGGAACCACTTAGAGATTTCTAGGGTGAGGGAGTTTAGTGAACTCGTCAACTTACGAGCACCCACTTATGCATGCCGATATCACAATACCGTTTACTGATGAGATGCAGTACACATACACTAAGTGCTAGTCTTAATGGGAAAGGCCGATATCCTCATTAGTGGCATAACCCTTCGACTAGGAACACGTTTAACAGTTATAATACTTGAGTAAATATCTCACGATCCTAATGATCAATTACTAATACTTGTAATAACTGTAAGGACTATATCTATGCTTGTGACAAAGGGACAAAGATATAGAATGCCAAGGTGTTTTATCATTAATACGAATAAAGGTTCGTTTATTACAATAATAAATACGAAAGACCACAGCCACATGTTGGCTTGTTGGTCACCTACTCTAACACGACTAGCTTACACCTGAACCATCGAGGGTCACACTGCTCGTGCAGTCGAGATCTTTGAATAAACGGTCAGAGATAAAAATGTTTTATCTTTGCATGATTGGAAGTCAATATGATTGAATTGAATATTCGTAATTTGGAATTATGAATGAGAATAAGAAAAAGAAAGGAATAGGCGAATGTCTTAGTGAACTTTCTAAATCGGGAAGTTTCCAAATTTAGAAAGTGCACTGAATTAGGGTTTCCACTTTTAGAAAGTTGGAAATCGAGAATTGGCACTCGTAATGACGAGGACAATATAATGATTCCGAAAATGTAATCGTTACAATTTTCAAATCATTGAATTGAGAGAAACGATCGAGTAAGGAACTAACGAACTTAAGCTGTTGGGCCGATCAGACTTAAGCCCGTTAGGGTTTTTATACAAGACACTAAAAATACTTGATTTATAGATCTTACACCATACAACACATCTCACAAAAAAACCCTAGCCGCTCGTCTCTCTCTCTCTCTCTCTCAGCCGATCTCGCCCACGGCCACCGCCGCCGGAACCAACTCCCCTTTAGCCGATTGTCTAGGTAGTTCTTTTCTTCTTTTCTTTTCTTCCGTATATTTCTAAATTTTGCGTGTCTAGTGCCACATATTTAGTAGATCAAAGTATACGAGGTGAAATTGGAGAGGAGGAAGATCGAAGATTCGAAGAACCGAGGAGCAGCCCCAATCTGACGACGGACGCACTCCCACTCGCTGCCCAAAGACAGCTTATGATCCACACGTGCCGCCGTCGCTTGCACCGCCGCCGCCGCTGCTTCCCCGTCGCCGCTCCTCGACTGAATGGATTGGTTTCCGTGGCAGTCTTGCTTCGATTCGTGCGCCAACCTCGCGCTTCAAGAGGTAATTTTTGAATCCGGTATTCGTTAGATTTTTAATTTAATTATATTAAATTATCCATGTTCGTAATATGTTTCCTTAATTAATATGTGTTTTTTGTTTATATGAAATTCATGATTTACTGCGAGCATGTTAAATGATTTACTGCGAGCATGCTAATTGATTTAGTTTCGATTAAATTAATTCGCATGATTGTCGTTTTTTAATTTTCGCTGGAAGCGCAAAGGTACGCAATTAATTATTTATATAATTGTCGGGCATGTGATTATGTGATTTAAGTCCGTTTAATTCGCATAAAATTTTTGTTTTCCGCTGCGTAAACGTGCCTGATTCCCAACAATTAGTCCTTAAGACTCAGACATCACCGTGACTTTACTAGAGGACCACATGTATCGTGACCTGTCCCTGAGTCCCACCGAGGACCGCTCCAAGGGCCAGTGTTTGTGCAGTCCAAAATCTAATTGGATGTCCTGTGTGTTCTTATAGTTTGTAATCATTAAGTCTCTGGCCACAACTGACTGTGTAATGATTAGGGAATGTGTTTCTCTAAGTCATACACAAATCGATTATAATACTAAGAATGTTCACACATATTGGATTTTAAAAGAGGTCTCGCTAAACCAATTCCTCTAGTTCAATCGGGACATATGTATCGAAGGGATCGTACTGTACGTTAACTATATCACACGGTTCTTGCATGCACTTCATTTGTATCTAAGGAATCATGAAGCGTAGTTGGTAGACGTCAATCTTGATTCATTGGGTAGTTAAGTTCAAATTAGCTTCACCTTATTTATAACTCTAGGGACGAGTTTAAACCACCATGTGTTGTGAGCCCACGGCTAGCTTACACCCGAACCATCGAGGGTCATACTCTCGTGCACCTGAAATCGTTAAATACAACTTGTTGAGATTAAGTTTTTAATCCAAGCATAATTGAAAGTCAATGTGATTGAGTCCAACATCCGTAGTGATTTATTACGAGCGAGAATAAATAAATAAAAGAACTTAACTAAAATTCAGTGAAGTTTCTAAATTGGGAAGTTTCCCGATTTAGCAGGTTCACTGAATTAGGGTTTCCACTTTTGGAAATTGGAAATTCAGGAATATATCTCGTATCGACGAGAAGTTTATGCTCGTCAAGAAAATATAATTGTTCTAATTTTTGCAGCGTTCGTTTATAAGGAACGAGCAGAAGAATGGGAGAAATGGACTTAAGCTGATGGGCCACACTTAACTTAAGTTACTAGGGTTGATGTTTCAAGACCATATAAATACACATGATTAAGCCTTGAAAAATAACCTAATCATAATTTAAACCTTAGCCTCTCTCCTCTGCAGCTCGGTCGACCAGTCTTAAGGCGTCGCCGTCGAGCCGTCAGTTCCCCCGCCGCTAGCCCCTAATAGTCGTCGGTTATCTCTTTCCCTTGTTTATTCTTATTTGTATTTTTAATTCTTGCATATCTAGTGCTGCGTAGGGAAAGATTGAAGATATACGAGGTGAATTCCAAGAGTCGGAGTTCTACACCACCGCCGTCATTGAGCCACGCGCCGCCAGACAACACCAGCACGTCGCCCACACATGCCGCCGCAGAAGCTCGGCAAATCGGACTCCTCATCGATTCCTTCGATTTTTTTCACGCTCCAACAAGTTAGAATCGAGAATCTCCCTTGTTTAATCGTTTAATTAGTTCATTAATTGTAATTGCATGATTTGATTAAATGATTAGATTGATTTATATGAATTATATGTTGAGCATGTTCATATGTTTTATTATTTAATGCAGCTATGTCATTTTATTTACGAATGATTTAAATTAATATAAGCATTTTCGAATTTAAATAACGCTGGAAGCAAAAAGGTACGCAATTACTTGCAATTAATGTGCATGTGTATTTCTTTGATTAAATTATTTTTTTTCAAATAATATATAAGATTTTAATTTCCGCTGCTTACACATGCCTCATTCCCATCATAGCCGTTGAGAGAGAAGAAGTGGTTCTTCTCGGTCGAGTGTTCCACGCCGCGAGTCCTAGGACAATATGTACTACGAACGTTCCTTTTGCTGTGGAAACTCCCCTCGAAATGAACCTGGAAGTAGATATTCCAGACCTGAAGAGACGAGAAGGAGTCGCGAGGGCTTCGATTACCGTCACTCAAGGAGCCCTCGTCAAGAAGCTTTGAGGTGAACGAAGGCTTACTTTGGAGCATTCCTACTCGAATAAGCTCCTTTATTCCGGCCATTATGGAAGAAGTCCTACCTCTTGGATTTAGGATCTCTAATTTACCCCATTTTGATGGGACTAGAGATCCCCAAAGTCACTTAAACAACTTCTTTGCCAATATGTATCACTAAGGCCTCAGTGATGCCGTCTACTGCAAAATTTTCCAAACTTCGCTAACTAATCAAGAACATACTTGGTTCAACGACCTGCTTGGAGGATCCCTGGATGGCCTAAATCAGCTAGCAGGACGTTTCCTTAGCCAATACTCTATCAATAAGAAATACGCCAAGACTAGATCATACCTCTTGAGATTCAAACAACGTGAATGAGAGCCGCTCAAAAATTATGTGCCACGGTTCGTCAAAGCTGTACACGAGGTGCCCAATGTTAACCATGACCTCCACGTACCTTGGAGGAACCTTTGAATCGCGCCGAGAAGTATATCCGGATAGAGGAGGCCCTAGAGATGGGATTCCACGTCAAGCAGAAACGCAAAGAAGAGCGTCACGAAGGAAAAATGAGAGAAGAAGGACGCTCGAATCATGCCCCTACATATCCAAAGTTCACTCCCCTAAAAGCAAAATTAATGGAAGTATGGATGGTGGCAGAGCAGAAAGGTTTGGTCCAACCTCCACGACAGATGAAAGAAAACCGAAAAGGCAAAAATTGGTTAAATATTGTGAGTACCACTGAGATCGGGCCACATTACCGACGAATGCTTCCAACTTAAGTAAGAAATTGAAAGACTGATTAAGAAGGGACACCTTGGCAAATTTGTGGTTACACCACGACACCAGAAATTCAAGGGTAAATCACATTTTCAATGATGCGTTGGTCGTTTGCCACTACACCAAATAGAGGTTTTCCTAACACTACTATTTTTCAATTTCTAACGGATATTTCCGTTAGAAAATTCTAACCGATAACATCCGTTAGAAATAGCATTTATCCGTTACTGTTAATAATAAGTCATTTATGTGTAATTTATATTTTTTATAACGGATTTATCCGTTAGAAATATATAAATATTCCATTATAGTTAATTATTATTGTAATAATTTATTTATGTTGAATATTTGTGCACATAAGATTTGCCACATAAATAAAAAAAGGAGAAGTAAATAAATAATTAAATTTTACAATCATAATAACACATCAGATGTTCTAAACTATTCGGTGCCTTTGATGAAAAAGAGAACTTATTCTCTGCCTAATTTGCGACTCACTTGTTCGTCTCCGTAACCACCGACGCCGATGGATCCACAACCACTAGGCCCTCCATCGTTTCAGGTAATCACTCGATCTCTCTCTCTCTCTCTCTCTCTCTCTCTCTCTCTCTCTCCCCTCTCCCTCTTCTCCCGTTCTCTATCGTTTTCCCTTCACACTCTAATCATATGTTTGGATTTTGCTGAAAAGCCCTAGATTTGTTCTGATCTCAAAATTAAACTAATAACTTATACATATAGTTTTATTTATAGAAATTTATTTCATGGTTTCTTTGATGGTTGATTTAAATTGGAATCTTTGAAATAGCACGCTTGCAATTTGTTAGGTCTTTTTAAATTGGATTTAACCAATATTTGTAATTTTTTCCTCTTTTTATGTCTAACTTTAGTTGTCCAGGTGGTTAAGTTTTTGTTGATCATTATAAGGAAGATATAAGTCTTTTGTGTTCGATATTGTTGTGAACTTAGCAGCTTATGTTTCTTCTTAATTTTGCTTTTTGTTTCAAATTGGATATTCAAATAGATACTCTAGATAGAATTTTCCCCCAAACGTCATAGTATTATCTTTAACTTTTGAACATAATGAGTTTATCATAAAATTGTACATTCTATTTGATATTTTTGAATTGCCATATGATCTCCAATTTCTAGTACATTTTGGGTTAAAAAGATGCATAGTTTGCCAAATGAAGTACAAACGACGTCATAGAAAAATTACCCTGCCATGTAAACATTTTTACTCTATAGGTTCTACGAGTAGATGTGTTTATATCAATAAATAAGTCACTAAGCTTCTCTTGTTTGTAATAAGTGCAAGTCATAATTTTGCTAACAATCTTGTATACAAAAGGGTGTTTATTGCAATTAGCACTCTGTGTTTACTCATATAATTTACATATAACAGGTTTGCCCAATTTGTTCCAAGTAGGTGGTTGTTGATATTCCAAAGCAATGAAAAAACACTTGATTATTCATAATCAATCATTAGTTTTTAGATAGCCAGTTATGGTATTGATCTCTTTATATTGCCATAATTTGCATGGATAAATTGTTCTTATATTTGTTTTACTGATGACTAATGACCATTGGTATAATATTACAGGGTAAGAACTGAAAATTACGATAGGAGAACGAATTCATCAATCACAAAGCTCAACACGCCTACGTTTGATCTGAAAGTCTGAACAACAAAAAATATAAAATAGATTAAAAAAAAAAAAAAAAAACCCAATTTAAAATTCAGTCTCCGGAAGGCCGTAAAACAAAATCTTCGAAGATTCTCTGTGGGTTCCGACGAATCGATTATTTTCTAGGGTTTGGAACTTCCGATTCCTCCTCCTTGATTGTTTTTTCCGTCGGAAGATCGACGACTGAGAACTGCTTAAAGTCATGTTCAAAAATTTCTGGTAATCACTCATTTTTTTCCAATCTCTCTTTTTCGTTCAGTTAAATGAATTTTGTGAACAGGCCAAATGGATACAGTATGCGAAAATACCTTTTGATTATCGGAATTATTTTTCCTTGATTAAATTTATTTGCCGTATAAGAGAACGGTGTCGAGGTCAATCGTTCTGGAATTTTACTCTCTGATATGAATAAATAATTTTTGTTGAATAATTTTCCAATATAGGATGAATCCGATTCTGCGTTGTCTTCATAACATAAATATTGTGATAATCAGTTGGTTCATTGAATAATTTTAAAATTTGATCCCTAATTGGCATGGATGCCCTAATATGATTTTGCAGTTTCGGGCAAACGATCAGTAATAGGTTACCGGGCATTTCATTATGTCTTGCTTATGTCATTTTACATTTACGAAAGTGTAATTTTCTTGCTGTGAATGCATTTATGTCGATAGGGGCTCTCAGGAGCAGCAAGGTCAGCCCACAGAATCATGGTATCCGCCTTCGGTTGTGAATTCACCTAGCTCGTCTCGCCCCACAACGCCTGGTTCCAACAACTTATCAAGACCGACTGATCGGACAAGCTCTTTATCAAATGTTTCGCCTGCAGAAGCAGCCGGAATTGTTGCGGTTTTGAAAGATAAGAGGTGACAATTCTTTTTATGCATATATTTTTCATAGGTTGTAGGATGATATACTTTACTGAAGCATATAATTTTACTGTGGCTTAGTTGCTATTCTTACTGATGGTAATGAGTTGGTGAATAAAATGTAGCCTTGTTGTTTTTGTTTAATGATAGTGTTGATGATCTGAGGAAGCTTTTGTCGGACAAGGATGCTTATCAGAGTCTCTTACTTTCACTCGAACCTGTTAAAACTCAAAACAGGGTAAGTTTCAGGGTTTTTCTTTCCCCTTCATATTTCTATCGTTATTTACCGTTTTGCCCTTCTTGGTTCTAACTTGGTGCTTGTCCTGTTAAACTTGGGTTTTTTTTGCGTGATGTATATATATATATATATATATATATATATATATATATATATATATACACACACACACATATATATATATATATATATATATATATATATATATATATATATACAAATTACATTTCCAGGGTTTTTTTTTACTTTTTTCAGTTTCATTTGATGCATTTCTCGTATCTCCTAAACTTGGACCCTTCTTCTCGGTGTGTATATGTGTGTGCACATGTGGTTCTAGTTCGGGATTTTCAAACTTCCACCGTATTCATATTTGTTTCTTCGTGCTTATTCTGTTTATGTAGTCTTCATTGCAAGCTAAGGCTTTCCAATTGTCTTTACTCAACTCATTTAATATGTTTACTCAATCAGGTCAGAGACGAACTTAGGAACGAAACACTGCAGCTTGCTAGTAAGTCCTCCTTTGCCGCATATTAATTTTCTTTTTTTGAAACATTACAGCATAATAATTAATCATCTTATCTACAGGAGAAAATGTGGACAAAGAACCATGCATAATGGAGCTAAGGAATCAGGTTAGTTCTGCGGCCTTGGATTGCATTCACTTAATTTTTTTCTTTTGGACGCAATTTGCACTTATGACATTGTTTTTCTTCTTGGTTTTCGTGGCTTCAGTGTAGAATAATTCGAACTACAGAGCTGGCAACTGCTCAAGAAAAATTGCATGAATTAGAGAGGAAAAAAGAAGATACTCTTAAGTATTACTCACCCTCATCTCTCCTCGTTCGACTTCAAGGTATGCTTATTTAGCTTGGCAACGAGTTTTATTTGTAAAGTACGACAAGTCTGATGTGCCTTATTGGGGTAACTTTAATATTTTGGCAATGTGTAATCAAGTCGGTTTCGTCAGTTCAGTTTCACCAAGTACGTCGTTTTTTTCTAAATGTCGTCTTACCCAAAACCTCTTTTAAGTTTCACCATAACAATGATAGTATCATTCACAAATCGACCGTCTCCATGGAATACCTTCTATAATTAATTGCCTATATTTTATGATTATTTTGATGATCATATGAATAAATATGCTTCCTTTACTACAACCCAAAATTTTTTTTTCATTAATTTATACTTAACATGTATAAATCGGATCCTTCTCTCAAAACTCAATGAACTATTTCTCCTTGGATTGATAGTCTTCTGACTGAACTATTTTTCCTTGGATTGTTAGTTCATTATTGTTTCTTTCCCCCATGAACGGGGGCAGGGGCCTCTGAGCTTTTTTTTCTTTTCCCCTCATTATATTATTCGTTTACGCGAGTGGTTTGACATAAATGCTTTGCTTCATATGTCATCTATTTCTGAATGTCGAGTCTTGAGTTTCTTACGAAAGGACAATTGTGTATAGGGTTGATATGGGATATATCTTTAAATCAAATGATATTTGTGAATTAAACTGAATAAATTGTCGTTGTATTATTACAGATGCAATGAACAAAACAGAAGAGGAATCGGAGACGCTGCACAGGCAGCTTCTTGATGGAGAGATTGATCTTCCAGCGTTTGTACAGAAATACAAGAAGATGCGTTATACTTACCATAAACGCGCTCTTATACATCTTGCTGCAAAGACAACTGTAACTGGCTGAACCATGGTATGCCGTAAAACTAAATGTGATTTTGGAAGTTATACTGCGTGTGTAAAATAGCTTGTACTGTGACAATATTGTGTTTTCTCTCTCTCTTTGTTTTCGGTTTCATCTTGTTTTGTATTTCGACTTCGAACGGTATTATAGTAACAAAGTTCAGAAAAATTCTTGTTCCAGACAAATAATGCTCCGTAAAATCTTCAACGGAGATACGAATCCGGTGAAATTATGTGTTTGGTTTGGTTGGCTTATAACTGTTTATCTTTATATATATATATATATATATATATATATATATATATATATATATATATATATATTCTAGTTAAATATAATTTCTAGAACGCTCCTTCGGAGTCCAAACACCCAAAAATTATAATCCTCTCTTAAAAATTCGTGATCTCGCCACTTCAACTACCAATCAGATGGAGGACATTATCGATCAACTCATCTCGTACATTATATAGCTTAATTAATTGACCTTATAAATTGGCTTGCCATACACGCAATCAAAGAAATATGAACCCCTAATTTCCCCTTACAAAATGGGGTCAATATGCAATATTTGTTAACTTTTGGGTCAATGTACAATATTGGTTAAATTAGGAGTTGGGGATGAAATTGGGGTTAGTTACCATTTGAAGGCCATTTTAATCTTTGGTGGATTCCTTTTTTTTTTTTTTTTTTTTTTTTGGTAAAAGATAAATGTCCAATATTTTTTTTCAATTTCTTCATTTATCACTTTTAATTAATTAAAAACTAGTTTTCTTCTTTCTCCTTCGAGGGGAAACGTAAAATTTCATTAGGCATGTAAAGCTAAAGAGGGTGGAAGTTCAGAACCTTTCGTACAACCATCCATCAATATGGAAGCTAAATTGTGAAGAGGCTTATTACCTTGTCTCTTGATAAAGGAGAAGGGTCCATTGGATATACACCCCTCATATGGAAAATATATAGGGATATGTCCACCCCTAAAATTCTTCCTTTGAAATACCCCTGGAGAGGCAAAAGTACTATTGTGCCCTTAAGTTCAATTTTCGCCCAACTGTATTCAACATTTTCACCCCTACATTCAGCATAAAGCCCAACTGTATTTAGCATTTCTAGGGCTGTATTTATCCTTTTTATAGATTTTCTTAAATAAAAAAAATTTAATGTTTATTTTACTATTATTTTTTATACATACCCATTTTTGTATTATTTTTATTTTTTTTAATTTTCTATTTTTATTTTAATTTTTTTAATTTTTTAATTTTTTTAATTTTTTAATTTTTTTAATTTTTAATTTTTAATTTTTTTTTGATAAATTTACTGTGCTGAAATTGACTATACACGACTATAGTATACTACATATAACTATAGTATACCACAGTCACGTATAGTTATATGTAATCATGTAATGTCTTTTTACCCCAAAATTAATCTACACCAACAACAAAATTCACAATTTTAACTTGATAATCATCTAACCCCCCAAATAAAAACACAATCACGTGCATATAATCTTCAAAACATGAACACGCAATACTATACACATAGCATACATATATACTATATGTTACTACACGTGACTATAGTTGTCTACAATTATCTATAGTTACATAAGTGGCATAAGTCTGGAGTACTGTAGCATGAGTCCAACTTCACAAGGCACTTCTCTGCGCCTTATTCTTTGCATCTCATAATGTTATACAAAGGAAAACATGCGACAAAAAAATACAAGTTAAAGAGCTAAATAGAACATGCAAGTTAGATTACATAAAAAATACCAAAAAACATGAATTTTTGTTTTTTTTGAATAAATTTACTGTACTGTAATCGACTACAAATTACTACAGTATACTACAAGTTCTATAGTCATATGTAGTCATGTATAGTCATGGCTACATATAACTATACATGACTATAGAACTTGTAGTATAGTCATGTATAGTCATATGTAGTCGTGTATAGTCATGACTACATATAACTGTATATTCACCTGACCCAAATCACCCATCTAAGTAACAACTACTGATTAAGTTTCTACTGCAGACAAACAGAGCTCTCACACTTGAGGCATTTCGGATTATTTTCAAATAAATACAAAAAATAAATAACATGATTTATAACAAAAATAAACAAGATAAGAGAGCAATATTGAAAACCTTACATATAAAAAAGCAGCCACTACATTATCAAAAAACATGGACATTTTGTAAGAGAGCAAAATTCACCAAGACCTGCGAAAAAAGAAAGAGGGTTAAACAAACAACGAATTTTGCTTCAAATTTGAATATACACACACACAATCACCTACTGATATACAGACACATCACCATCATACTCCCCACATAACTCATACATGATTGATTACATGTTACTATATGTTACTGCATAGTAAAAATCATAAATTTCAAAGGGTAAATCGTAAAATTGGACCTAAAAGATTCACCAAACATACAAAATTTCATTTAATTATGACAAGCAAGTCATTCAAATGGCAGGAAAAATTTCCAAATTACAATATGATGCAATAAACTAAAAAAATGCACCCACACACACACACATCAATTTCCAATTACTTGGTGAAGAAAATTTTAGTACACGATTGTAGCGTCAAAGCTTTGGTATATATTTTCCTCGTCTTGTCTTTGGATTCATCCCCATGCCAGGCAACAAATGTCGTTAACTTTTTAGTCGTCAAGGCACCATCTACATATAACGTGATTTTGGGACGACCAAGTATGAACCTCTTTAGAGCAATCCCCTCAACTTATCATTGTGAAATTTCCTACGGCTGGCGGAGTTGGAGAGGCTTTAGGTGACCAACACGTGGCTCGAGAATCTTATACGAATACCTTGAGGACACCTCAACTTCAGAACATGAATCAAGTGGGGAGAGGAGGTGACACACCTAATCTTCTACAGAGAAAATGGGTGATGGTTGTTGAAGATAAGCTCATCACCTCTTCGACCGATCACCGAAACGATAGCATGAGACTTGCAGGAGTGGAAGAATTGATAAACATAGAATTGGTCCCAGACAATCAAGACAAGATGCTCTGAGTGGGAACAAGCCTTGAGCTCGAGGCGGAGGCGGAGCTCATAGGCTTCCTCCGAAAAAACAGTGATGTCCTCGAGGGTGTCCGCCCATCTAAGGTAATCCATCGTCTTGACGTCAACCCTAAGCTCAAGCCAGTCAAGCAGAAAAAGAGGACATTTGGACCGGAACGTAATAAATATATCAAGGCGGCCCCAACCGCACCACCTGGGGAAACCAAGCGAAAGAAGACAAGATCGAATCGGTATGTCTCGTGCTCGTCTCGTTGAATGGACACAAAAGACTGCTTTCCTACAACAAAGAGGAGACTCTTTCAACAAGGCTACGAGTTCTGACATACTTGACTTTAGATTGGATGTCCTACTTCTATGAAATCTTTCACCGAACCCTACTTCACTCAATCAATATCCTAATCTGAATCCTACCTCCCTGACTACAACTCAACCACCAACAGCGGGAGAGCCGTCATGAAATGATAGATGTGCAGCGCATTCTGTAAGGCTAACAACTCATTCTCTAACAAGAAAAGCAAAGACCTCATCTACCTCATCAACAGGTAATCCTGCATCTGATCAGGCAAGTCTCCTTCCCGGAGCAAAGCTACGAAACATTGCTAATAAAAGAAAGATGCACAAGGAGGGCTAGATGAAGGAAGATGTTACGCGGATGGGTAGGAGGAACAACAAGGCATAAGAGGTTGCTTCAAATCTTCCTATCCCATTGGCTTGGCCTGCATTCAATTGTTGGGTTTCGGGCACGCATACGCAGCGGAAAACAAAAATTTATGTGATTCAAACGACTTCAAAACACATAAGAACATGCCCGATAAAATAAATTCAATTAATTGCGTACCTTTGCGCTTCCAGCGAAATTAAAAACAATTTACATGCTAATAATTTCAACCGAATTTAAAACAATTAACATGCTCGCGTTTAAAATAAATAACATGCTTGCAATGATTTAAAACCGATTACACATAATCACATAAAATCATACAAAACAAACATGAAATCATAGTTTAAACAAAGCTCAAAACGAAACTAGGGTTTCGTGTATTTACCTCTTGAAGCGTGAGGTAGGGGCGATTAGCACGTCGTGATTGCTACGGAAACCAATCCGTAGAATCGGGGCAGCAATTGAGCAGCAGCAGCGGCGGTGTACGGCCACGGCGGCGCGTGAGCTTCACGCGCGGACTTCCGGGGCGGCGCGTGGGGCAGCGTGCGGATTCGGCTCGTGCGTTGCTCCTCGGTTCTTCGATCTACGATCTTCCTCCTCTCGGATTTCACCTCGTATACTTCGATCTACTAAAACGTGGCACTAGACACGAAATAGTTAGAATTAACGGAAGAAAAAGAAAGGAGAAAAGAATACCGAAATGGATCGGCCAAGGGATGGCCGATTCCGGCGACGGGGCGGCGCCAACGGCGGAGGTGGCCGCGCGGGAGAGAGGGCGAGAGAGAGAGGGTCGGCCGCTTTAGGGTTAGGGTTTCATGTTTTTGTGTAAGGGCTATAAGTCATGTATTTATAGTCCCTTGCATATAACCCTAGCGGGCTTAAGTTGGACTGGGCCCAACAGCTTAAGCTCGTTAGTTCCTCTACTTGCTCGTATCTCTCAATTCAATGACCGAAAAATTGCAACGATTACATTTTCGGAATCATTATAACTTCCTCGTCATTACGAGTGCCATCTCTTGTTTTCCAACTTTCCAAAAGTGGAAACCCTAGTTCAGTGGACTTTCTAAATTTGGAAACTTCTCGATTTAGAAAGTTCACTAACATGTTCGCCTATTCTTTTCCTTTTCTTATTCTCATTCGTAATTCCAAATTACGAATGTTGGATTCAATCATATTGACTTCCAATCATGCAAAGATAAACTATTTTATCTCTGACCGTTTATTCAAAGATCTCATGTGCACGAGCAGTGTGACCCTCGATGGTTCAGGTGTAAGCTAGCCGTGGGCCCACAACCCATTGTGGTCAAAACTCGTCCCCTTCGAGTTACGATTAAGATGAAGCTCGTTTCACCTTAATCACCCAACGAATCAAGATTGGCGTCTAGCAACTACGCGTCATGATTCCCTAGATACAAATGAAGTGCCTGCAAGAACCTTCAGATATAGTTAACGTACAGTACGGTCCCTTCGATACATATGTCCCGATCGAACTAGAGGCATTGGTTCATCGAGACCTCTCTATATGTTCGATGACGGTGCGATCGTTCTAAGTGTTGTAATCCTTACGTGCATGACTTAGAGAATCAAATTCTCTAATCATCACTTAGTCAGCTCTGGCCAGAGACTTAGAATGATTACAAACTTTCAGAACACACAGGACATCCAAGACTATTCTAGCGATCGAATCCCCGACTACAATGCACAGACCTCCCACTAGATTTCGGACTGCACGAACACTGGCCCTTGGGATGGTCCTCGGTGGAACTCAGGGACAGGTCACAATACAGCTGGTCCTCTAGTGAAGTCACGGTGATGTCTAGGTCATAAGGACTAATGGTGTACAACTATACCATAGATATCTCTACTCGATTATTGGGAACCACTTAGAGATTTCTAGGGTGAGGGAGTTCAGTGAACTCGTCAACTTACGAGCACCCACTCATGTATGCCGATATCACAATACCGTTTACTGATGAGATGCAGTACACATACACTAAGTGCTAGTCTTCTAATGGGAAAGGCCGATATCCTCATTGGTGGCGTAACCCTTCGACTAGGAACACGTTTAACAGTTATAATACTTAAGTAAATATCTCACGATCCTAACGATCAATTACTAGTACTTGTAATAACTGTAAGGACTATATCTATGCTTGTGACAAAGGGACAAAGATATAGAATGCCAAGGTGTTTTATCATTAATACGAATAAAGGTTTGTTTATTACAATAATAAATATGAAAGACCACAGCCACAAGTTGGCTTGTTGGTCACCTACTCTAACATCAATAGCAGCAGAGTAGTGAAAAGTAAAGACCTCCGTAGAACTATATTCAACTTCCCCTGAGCTTGACCGAGGAAAGACAATCGAAGTCAGTGTGTTAAGCAATGTGGCATTTTCATTTAACTTCTTGTCACTAGCATCAGGAATGACACCCAACTCTTGGATGAACTTCCTTATCCAAGTCCCTTCTTTTGCAGCTTCGGACGCTGCAATGTATTCCGCTTCGGTAGTGGAATCGGCCGTCGTGCTTTGCTTGGAACTCTTCCAACACACGGCACCACCATTAAGCGTGAATATAAATCCAGAATTCGACTTCGAGTCGTCCACATCCGATTGAAAACTAGAGTCAGTGAAACCCTCTAATTTCAACTCGGCACCCCCATAGACCAAAAATATATCCTTAGTTCTTCGCAAGTACTTGAGGATATCTTTCACGGCTTTCCAGTGAGCCGGGCCGGGGTTAGACTGATATCTGCTTGTGACACTCACAGCATACGCAATATCGGGTCTAGTACATAGCATGCCATACATTATGCTTCCTATGGCAGAAGCATAGGGCGTTCTTTTCATCTCCTCGATTTCACTAGGTGTTTGGGGACACATAGATTTCGAGAGACGAACCCCATGGGACATTGGCAAGAATCCCTTCTTGGATTCTTCCATGCTAAACCGTTTCATAACGGTGTCTATGTACAGGCTTTGGGATAAGCCAAGCATCTTTCTTGCTCTATCTCTATAGATGCGTATTCCCAATACGTAAGATGCTTCTCCCAAATCCTTCATTGAGAAACGTGTGGACAACCATGCTTTCGTTTGCTGTAACATTCCTACGTCATTCCCAATGAGTAGAATGTCATCAACGTAAAGCACTAGAAATATTACTGCCCTCCCACTAACCTTCTTGTATACACAAGGTTCCTCCGGATTCTTCTCAAAATCAAACTCTTTGATAGTTGAGTCGAACCTAATGTTCCAACTACGGGATGCTTGTTTCAATCCATAAATGGATCGCTGGAGTTTGCAAACCTTTTGCTCACTTCCAGAAGATATGAAGCCTTCCGGCTGCGCCATGTAAATTTCTTCCTCAATATCTCCATTAAGGAAGGCGGTCTTCACATCCATTTGCCATATCTCGTAGTCGTACCACGCAGCTATGGCCAGCAAAATCCTAATGGACTTCAGCATCGCGACTGGCGAAAAGGTTTCCTCATAGTCAACGCCTTGCCTTTGAGTGTATCCTTTTGCTACCAATCTAGCTTTATAGGTCGATACCTTTCCATCCACTCCAATTTTCTTCTTATAGATCCACTTGCAGCCTATAGGAACGATTCCCTTAGGTGGATCTACCAAGGTCCACACCTTGTTGGAGTACATGGAGTCCATTTCGGATTTCATGGCAGTTAGACAATGTCCCATGTCCGCATCCGATACGGCCTCATTGTATGTTCTTGGATCTTGTCCAAGATCAACATGATCTTCATCATTTTCGAGGAGGAATAACCTATCCGGCATTTTCCGAACTCTTTCGGATCTACGTACCGTAGGTTCAGGAGGTATATTAGTGGTTTGTTGTATTGGTTCGATTGCTTGATCTTGTGTTTGAACTTCACTTTGTGGTTCTTGAACTACTTCAAGTTCTATCATGCTGCCCTTTCTATCGGATAGAAACTCCCTTTCCAAAAAGGTGGCATTTCTCGAAACAAACGTCTTTGCTTCTTTGACATAGTAGAACTCGTATCCCATCGAGTCTTCGGGATACCCCACAAAATAGCACAAGTCGGATTTACTATCCAACTTATCTCCCACTAACCGCTTCACATAAGCGGGACAACCCCATATCCTAATATGTTTGTAGTTGGGTTTTCGGGAATGCCAAAGTTCATAAGGTGTGGATTTAACTGCTTTGGTGTTAACTCTATTCAGCAAATACGCGGCAGTACGGAGTGCATGACCCCATAAGTATGCCGGTAAGTTTGTGAACCCCATCATTGATCGAACCATATCTAATAGAGTTCGATTCCGACGTTCGGATACTCCATTAAGTTGAGGAGTTCCCGGTGGAGTCCATTGGGACTGTATCCCATTTTCTTTTAGATAGTCAATGAACTCGATGCTCAAGTATTCCCCACCACGATCGGATCGCAGCTTCTTAATACTTCGTCCGAGTTGTTTTTCTACTTCGTGTCTAAAATCTTTGAACCTTTCAATTGTTTCAGACTTGTACTTCATCAAGTATACATACCCATACCTAGAATAATCATCGGTAAAGGTAGCGAAGTAGTTATATCCACCCTTCGCACTAACACTTAGTGGACCACATACGTCTGTATGGATCAAATCCAAAAGACCTTCGGCTCGTTCCATTACCCCTTTGTAGGGTGACTTGGTCATTTTCCCTTTAAGGCAAGATTCACAAGTTTGTAGTGATTTCACGTCCTCCAAAGAGAACAATCCTTCACTAACAAAATCGTTCATCCTTCTTAAAGAGACATGACCTAATCTAGTGTGCCAAAGTTGTGCGGGGTTTTGATCTATCTCCTTACGTTTTGCTGATATAACGTTAATAGGTATTTCACTTGGATTTAGTTCATATAAGTTGTTTAATAGCCGTCCTTTGCAAATCAAATTCTCATTCTTTTGTATAATGCAAATCGAATTTCCAAAAACAAAAGTAAAACCTTCAATATCTAATACAGGAATAGAAATAAGGTTTCTAATGAGTGACGGAACAAATAAACAATTGTTCAAAACAATAGGAAAACTAGAATCCAAAACATTTAAGTAAATTGTGCCAATGGCTTCAGCAGCAACTCTTGCTCCATTCCCCATCCTTAGGTAGGTCTCACCCGCTCTAAGTCTTTGACTTCTTGTCATTAGCTGCAAATCATTGCACAAATGTGAGCCACAGCCCGTATCCAATACCCAAGAAGAAGAGTTGACAGACAAATTTACGTCAATGAAATACGTACCCTTTTCAGAACCTTTCTGCTTTAGGTAAGCCTTGCAGTTGCGGCGCCAATGTCCTTTCTTTCCACAGTGATGGCAAGCATCATCAACTTGTTTGCTAACCTTTGCTTTGGGGCCCCCACTACCTTCACCCACTTCGAACTTGCTGTTAGGGAAAAGAACTCTTTCTTTTCTCTTCTTTTGGAAAGAAATCTTCTTTCCAGAAGTAGCAGCAACGAGAACAGACTTCTCTTTCTTAATGGTGGACTCGAAGCTGACCAACATGTTCATTAACTCATCCAAGGGAGGATCTAGTTTGTTCATGTTGAAGTTCACTATGAACGATTCATAGGAACTAGGAAGAGACAACAGGATCAAATCCAACGAGAGCTCGGCCGGGAGGGTGACATCAAGATTCACTAGCTTTTCAAGGAGAGTGATCATTTTGAGACAGTGCTCGTGGACCGAAGTCCCTTCGCGCAGTCTCGCCGTGATCAACTCCTTTGTAGCAGCGTACCTCGATGCCCTAATATTCTCACTATACATGCTATCGAGATGAGCCTTTATATCGAAAGCATGCATGTGAGACTCATATTTCCTCGCAAGCGCGGGCTCCATGGCGGCTATCATATAGCACCTAGCATGAGTGTCATCTTTCTTCCAAACTTCATAAGTTTCCTTTTCAGCATCAGTCGCTGTGGCAGGTATAGTGGCGGGAAGCCTCTCGTTCAAAACATAGAGACGCCCCTCAACAGTTAGCACAAGCTTAAGACTACGCAACCAATCTAGGTAATTAGGGCCATTGAGTTTATTGTCGAGGATTGACATTATGGGATTCTTAGACATGATTATCTGAGACATATAGAGAAGAGGATTATTAGAGATTCGCGTTAAATGATGGTTACAATTAAATGTTTGGACTTGTGTTATTTAATTGTTCTCCCACTAATTTTATCGAGTTCCACTTCCCTCTAGTAGACAAACGAGAAAACTGATTTTTCTTAGTGGGCTTTAGGTCCAATGGACAAATACAACCCGTAGTTAATCTAGCCCGATTATATTTGCCCAAAGGTAGATCACAATCAATCATATCCACAATATGACCCTAAATTAATTTTCCTCACACTTGATAATGACCTAAGTTAATCTCGCGAATATCAAAATCGTCGTGTGTCAAGTCTAACCTACCAATCAAAGATGCTCATAGAACTTGATTATGCCAAACTAATGCAGTCCCTAGTTAATCTAGCCGACCACGTTAATCCAACATAACCCTTTTCTATGGCTACCTTCATCAATATGTCAATTGAATTACAGCTTACTCTACCATAGCACTCCCCGCTAACACGGCTTACTGCACTACAGCAAAGGGCTACACATAATCCAACCGTTGGCAGAAGGAAAGAAATAACTCAACAGATTGGGTTTTTCTTTATAGCTTGAAATGATTCTTAATTAAAAGAATGAGGGATTTTAATTAAAGTGTTTTATCTCATCAGAAGGTTTTGGATTGGTCTATGTGATTCCTACATCTATGTTCTCTAAAGGTATATGGAAACGCATATTGTCCTAAGAGGAACATACGACCTAATTGTATAATTAATTACATTAATTAATTATCGGGTTTTTCAAAATAATTATAGAACCTCAACTAGCATAAAACATTCAAATAATGTTGAGGTACTATTAATTAAGTTGAACTTATAATCAGTATTATATATGTGTTCTATTAATTGAAATCAATTTAACGATTTAAATCAATTTAATTAATCTAACACCTATTTACTAAAATAGATGATTGTTGATCCAATTATCTAATTGGGATTAATTGAAAATAATTTTCCAAAAATTAAAATCAATTTGTTTTAAGTTTAATTTTAGAAATCTGAAATAATTTTTTTTTATTTATTTATTTATTTTTTTTTTTTATTATCAGTGAACCGGTTCGGCCCAACCGGTCTGACCGGTTCGGACCGAAGCGGTCCGGTTCCGTCCGGTCCAGCTGACCCGAATCAGTGGGCCGGGTCAGTCGGACCGGGAACCGGTCTGACCGACCCGAATCCACGTGGATTCGGTCAACTAAATCGCACACAACCATCGAGCCGGCCGGTTCGACCGGTTCGATCTGAACAATTAAAAACCGATGTTTTTTTAAAAATAATTTCAGATCCGATTTCCAATTTTAAACAATTTTAAAGCTGGAAAAATTCTAAACAATATTTCAAAAATATTTTAAACTTACGAAAACTCCCAATTACATAATACGACAATCACTACTTTAATAAATCAAACATGCATATTAAAAGACGCAATTAATTGCGCAACGAGCTCTGATACCACTGTTGGGTTTCGGGCACGCATACGCAGCGGAAAACAAAAATTTAATGTGATTTAAACGACTTTAAAGCACACAAGTACATGCCCGACAAATTAAAATCAATTAATTGCGTACCTTTGCGCTTCCAGCGAAATTAAAAACAACACACATGCTAAATAATTTAACCGAATTTAAATTAATTAACATGCTCGCGTTTAAACCAATTAACATGCTTGCAAAGATTAAAACGATTACACATAATCACATAAAATCATACGATAGCAAACATGAATTCATAGTTTAAACGCAAAACGAATCGAAACTAGGGTTTCGTGTATTTACCTCTTGAAGCGTGAGGTAGGAGCGTTTAGTAAGTCGAGATTGCTACGGAAACCAATCCGTACAATCGGGGCAGCAGCGGTGCAGCAGCAGCAACGGCGAGACGGCACGGCGGCGCGTGTATCTCACGCGCGGTCTTCGGGGCGGCGCGTGGGTCGCGTGCGTCGTCGGCTTTAGGGCTGCTCCTCGATTCTTCGATCTTCCTCCTCTCGGATTTCACCTCGTATACTTCGATCTACTAAACACGTGGCACTAGACACGTAATAGTTAGAATTAACGGAAGAAAAAGAAAGAAGAAAAGAGTACCGAAAGGGATCGGCCAATGGATGGCCGATTCCGGCGACGGAGGAGCGACGGCGGCGCGGTGGTGGCCGCGGAGAGAGTGGCCGAGAGAGAGAGGTGGACGGCTGCTAGGGTTAGGGTTTTCACTTGTGTTTGCAAGACCTATAAATCATGTATTTATAGTCCCTTGCATATAACCCTAGCGGGCTTAAGTTGGACTGGGCCCAACAGCTTAAGCTCGTTAGTTCCTCTACTTGCTCGTATCTCTCAATTCAATGACCGAAAAATTGCAACGATTACATTTTCGGAATCATTATAACTTCCTCGTCATTACGAGTGCCATCTCTTGTTTTCCAACTTTCCAAAAGTGGAAACCCTAGTTCAGTGCACTTTCTAAATTTGGAAACTTCTCGATTTAGAAAGTTCACTAACATGTTCGCCTATTATTTTCCTTTTCTTATTCTCATTCGTAATTCCAAATTACGAATGTTGGACTCAATCGTATTGACTTCCAATCATGCAAAGATAAACTATTTTATCTCTGACCGTTTATTCAAAGATCTCATGTGCACGAGCAGTGTGACCCTCGATGGTTCAGGTGTAAGCTAGCCGTGGGCCCACAACCCATTGTGGTCAAAACTCGTCCCCTTCGAGTTACGATTAAGATGAAGCTCGTTTCACCTTAATCACCCAACGAATCAAGATTGGCGTCTAGCAACTACGCGTCATGATTCCCTAGATACAAATGAAGTGCCTGCAAGAACCTTCAGATATAGTTAACGTACAATACGGTCCCTTCGATTCATATGTCCCGATCGAACTAGAGGCATTGGTTCATCGAGACCTCTTTATATGTTCGATGACGGTGCGATCGTTCCAAGTGTTGTAATCCTTACGTGCATGACTTAGAGAATCGAATTCTTTAATCATCACTTAGTCAACTCTGGCCAGAGACTTAGAATGATTACAAACTTTCAGAACACACAGGACATCCAAGACTATTCTAGTGATCGAATCCCCGACTACAATGCACAGACCTCCCACTAGATTTCGGACTGCACGAACACTGGCCCTTGGGATGGTCCTCGGTGGAACTCAGGGACAGGTCACGATACAGCTGGTCCTCTAGTGAAGTCACGGTGATGTCTAGGTCATAAGGACTAATGGTGTACAACTATACCATAGATATCTCTACTCGATTATTGGGAACCACTTATAGATTTCTAGGGTGAGGGAGTTCAGTGAACTCGTCAACTTACGAGCACCCACTTATGCATGCCGATATCACAATACCGTTTACTGATGAGATGCAGTACACATACACTAAGTGCTAGTCTTAATGGGAAAGGCCGATATCCTCATTAGTGGCGTAACCCTTCGACTAGGAACACGTTTAACAGTTATAATACTTGAGTAAATATCTCACGATCCTAATGATCAATTACTAGTACTTGTAATAACTGTAAGGACTATATCTATGCTTGTGACAAAGGGACAAAGATATAGAATGCCAAGGTGTTTTATCATTAATACGAATAAAGGTTCGTTTATTACAATAATAAATACGAAAGACCACAACCACATGTTGGCTTGTTGGTCACCTACTCTAACAATCTCCCACTTGACCTAAAGCCAACTACCCATAAATCGCAATCCCATCGACTCTCGATGTTTCTCATGGACCGATCTCCGTAAAGGCTTCGTGAAGGGGTCTGCAACGTTCTCTTCCGAGGTGACTCGTTCAACCTTAATTTCACCTCTATCAATGATCTCTCGGATCACGTGATACTTCCTCAGAATATGCTTCGACTTCTGATGAGATCGTGGCTCCTTAGCTTGCGCCACGGCTCCGGTGTTATCACAGTACAATGGTACTGGATCACTAGCATCAGGAATGACATCCAACTCTTGGATGAATTTCCTTCTCCAAGTCCCTTCTTTTGCAGCTTTGGACGCTGCAATGTATTCCTCTTCGGTAGTGGAATCGGCCGTTGTGCTTTGCTTGGAACTCTTCCAACACACGGCACCACCATTAAGCGTGAATATAAATCCAGAGTTCGACTTTGAGTCGTCCACATCCGATTGAAAACTAGAGTCAGTGAAACCCTCTAATTTCAACTCGGCACCCCCATACACCAAAAATATATCCTTAGTTCTTCGCAAGTACTTGAAGATATCTTTCACGGCTTTCCAGTGAGCCGGGCCGGGGTTAGACTGATATCTGCTTGTGACACTCACAGCATACGCAATATCGGGTCTCGTACATAGCATGCCATACATTATGCTTCCTATGGCAGAAGCATAGGGCGTCCTTTTCATCTCCTCGATTTCACTAGGTGTTTGCGGACACATAGATTTCGAGAGACGAACCCCATGGGACATTGGCAAGAATCCCTTCTTGGATTCTTCCATGCTAAACCGTTTCATAACGGTGTCTATGTACAGGCTTTGGGATAAGCCAAGCATCTTTCTTGCTCTATCTCTATAGATGCGTATTCCTAATACGTAAGATGCTTCTCCCAAATCATTCATTGAGAAACGTGTGGACAACCATGCTTTCGTTTGCTGCAACATTCCTACGTCATTCCCAATGAGTAGAATGTCATCAACGTAAAGCACTAAAAATATCACTGCCCTCCCACTAACCTTCTTGTATACTCAAGGTTCCTCCGGATTCTTCTCAAAATCAAACTCTTTGATAGTTGAGTCGAATCTAATGTTCCAACTACGGGATGCTTGCTTCAATCCATAAATGGATCGCTGGAGCTTGCAAACCTTTTGCTCACTTCCAGAAGATATGAAGCCTTCCGGCTGCGCCATGTAAATTTCTTCCTCAATGTCTCCATTAAGGAAGGCGGTCTTCACATCCATTTGCCATATCTCGTAGCCGTACCACGCAGCTATGGCCAGCAAAATCCTAATGGACTTCAGCATCGCGACTGGCGAAAAGGTTTCCTCATAGTCAACACCTTGCCTTTGAGTGTATCCTTTTGCTACCAATCTAGCTTTATAGGTCGATACCTTTCCATCAACTCCAATTTTCTTCTTATAGATCCACTTGCAGCCTATAGGAACAATTCCTTTGGGTGGATCTACCAAGGTCCATACCTTGTTGGAGTACATGGAGTACATTTCGGATTTCATGGCAGTTAGCCAATGTCCCATGTCCGCATCCGATACGGCCTCATTGTATGTTCTTGGATCTTGTCCAAGCTCAACATGATCTTCATCATTTTCGAGGAGGAATAACCTATCCGGCATTTTCCGAACTCTTTCGGATCTACGTACCGTAGGTTCAGGAGGTATATTAGTGGTTTGTTGTATTGGTTCGATTGCTTGTTCTTGCGTTTGAACTTCACTTTGTGGTTCTTGAACTACTTCAAGTTCTACCATGCTGCCCTTTCTATCGAATAGAAAATCCCTTTCCAAAAAGGTGGCATTTCTCGAAACAAACGTCTTTGCTTCTTTGACATAGTAGAACTCGTATCCCATCGAGTCTTCGGGATACCCCACAAAATAGCACAAGTCGGATTTACTATCCAACTTATCTCCCACTAATCGCTTCACATAAGCGGGACAACCCCATATCCTAATATGTTTGTAGTTGGGTTTCCGGGAATGCAAAGTTCATAAGGTGTGGATTTAACTGCTTTGGTGTTAACTCTATTCAACAAATACGCGGCAGTACGAAGTGCATGACCCCACAAGTATGCCGGTAAATTTGTGAACCCCATCATTGATCGAACCATATCTAATAAAGTTCGATTCCGACGTTCGGACACTCCATTAAGTTGAGGAGTTCCCGGTGGAGTCCATTGGGATTGTATCCCATTCTCTTTTAGATAGTCAATGAACTCGATGCTCAAGTATTCTCCACCACGATCGGATCGCAGCTTCTTAATACTTCGTCCGAGTTGCTTTTCCACTTCGTGTCTAAAATCTTTGAACCTTTCAAATGTTTCAGACTTGTAATTCATCAAGTACACATACCCATACCTAGAATAATCGTCGGTAAAGGTAGCGAAGTAGTTATATCCACCCTTCGCACTAACACTTAGTGGACCACATACGTCTGTATGGATCAAATCCAAAAGACCCTCGGCTCGTTCCATTTTCCCTTTGTAGGGTGATTTGGTCATTTTCCCTTTAAGGCAGGATTCACAAGTTTGTAGTGATTTCACGTCCTCCAAAGAGAACAATCCTTCACTGACAAAATCGTTCATCCTTCTTAAAGAGTCATGACCTAATCTAGCGTGCCAAAGTTGTGCGGGGTTTTGATCTATCTCCTTACGTTTTGCTGATATAACGTTAATAGGTATTTCACTTGGATTTAGTTCATATAAGTTGTTTAATAGCCGTCCTTTGCAAATCAAATTCTCATTCTTTTGTATAATGCAAATCGAATTTCCAAAAACAAAAGTAAAACCTTCAATATCTAATACAGGAATAGAAATAAGGTTTCTAATGAGTGACGGAACAAATAAACAATTGTTCAAAACAATAGGAAAACTAGAATCCAAAACATTTAAGTAAATTGTGCCAATGGCTTCAGCAGCAACTCTTGCTCCATTCCCCATCCTTAGGTAGGTCTCACCCGCTCTAAGTCTTTGACTTCTTGTCATTAGCTGCAAATCATTGCACAAATGTGAGCCACAGCCCGTATCCAATACCCAAGAAGAAGAGTTGACAGACAAATTTACGTCAATGAAATACGTACCCTTTTCAGAACCTTTCTGCTTTAGGTAAGCCTTGCAGTTGCGGCGCCAATGTCCTTTCTTTCCACAGTGATGGCAAGCATCATCAACTTGTTTGCTAACCTTTGCTTTGGGGCCCCCACTACCTTCACCCACTTCGAACTTGCTGTTTGGGAAGGGAACTCTTTCCTTTCTCTTCTTTTGGAAAGAACTCTTCTTTCCAGAAGTAGCAGCAACGAGAACAGACTTCTCTTTCTTAATGGTGGACTCGAAGCTGACCAACATGTTCATTAACTCATCCAAGGGAGGATCTAGTTTGTTCATGTTGAAGTTCACTATGAACGATTCATAGGAACTAGGAAGAGACAACAGGATCAAATCCAACGAGAGCTCGGCCGGGAGGGTGACATCAAGATTCACTAGCTTTTCAAGGAGAGTGATCATTTTGAGACAGTGCTCGTGGACCGAAGTCCCTTCGCGCAGTCTCGCCGTGATCAACTCCTTTGTAGCAGCGTACCTCGATGCCCTAATATTCTCACTATACATGCTATCGAGATGAGCCTTTATATCGAAAGCATGCAAGTGAGACTCATATTTCCTCGCAAGCGCGGGCTCCATGGCGGCTATCATATAGCACCTAGCATGAGTGTCATCTTTCTTCCAAACTTCATAAGTTTCCTTTTCAGCATCAGTCGCTGTGGCAGGTATAGTGGCGGGAAGTCTCTCGTTCAAAACATAGAGACGCCCCTCAACAGTTAGCACAAGCTTAAGACTACGCAACCAATCTAGGTAATTAGGGCCATTGAGTTTATTGTCGAGGATTGACATTATGGGATTCTTAGACATGATTATCTGAGACATATAGAGAAGAGGATTATTAGAGATTCGCGTTAAATGATGGTTACAATTAAATGTTTGGACTTGTGTTATTTAATTGTTCTCCCACTAATTTTATCGAGTTCCACTTCCCTCTAGTAGACAAACGAGAAAACTGATTTTTCTTAATGGGCTTTAGGTCCAATAAACAAATATAACCCGTAGTTAATCTAGCCCGATTATATTTGCCCAAAGGTAGATCACAATCAATCATATCCACAATATGACCCTAAATTGAATTTTCCTCACACTTGATAATGACCTAAGTTAATCTCGCGAATATCAAAATCGTCGTGTGTCAAGTCTAACCTACCAATCAAAGATGCTCATAGAACTTGATTATGCCAAACTAATGCAGTCCCTAGTTAATCTAGTCGACCACGTTAATCCAACATAACCCTTTTCTATGGCTACCTTCATCAATATGTCAATTGAATTACAGCTTACTCTACCATAGCACTCCCCGCTAACACGGCTTACTGCACTACAGCAAAGGGCTACACATAATCCAACCGTTGGCAGAAGGAAAGAAATAACTCAACAGATTGGGTTTTTCTTTATAGCTTGAAATGATTCTTAATTAAAAGAATGAGGGATTTTAATTAAAGTGTTTTATCTCATCAGAAGGTTTTGGATTGGTCTATGTGATTCCTACATCTATGTTCTCTAAAGGTATATGGAAGCGCATATTGTCCTAAGAGGAACATACGACCTAATTACATAATTAATTACATTAATTAATTATCGGGTTTTCAAAATAATTATAGAACCTCAACTAGCATAAATCATTCAAAAAATGTTGAGGTACTACTAATTAAGTTGAATATATAATCAATATTATATATGTGTTCCATTAATTGAAATCAATTTAACAATTTAAATTAATTAATTAATCTAACACCTATTTACTAAAATAGATGATTGTCGATCCAATTATCTAATTGGGATTAATTGAAAATAATTTTCCAAAAATTAAAATCAATTTGTTTTAAGTTTAATTTTAGAAATCTGAATTTTTTTTTTTTTTTTTTTATTTTCAGTGAACCGGTTCGGCCCAACCGGTCTGACCGGTTCGGACCGAAGCGGTCCGGTTCTGTCCGGTCCAGCTGACCCAAATCAGTGGGCCGGGTCAGTCGGACCGAGAACCGGTCTGACCGACCCGAATCCACTTGGATTCGGTCAACTAAATCGCACACAACCATCGAACCGGCCGGTTCGACCGGTTCGATCCGAACAATTAAAAAACCGATGTTTTAAAAATAATTTCAGATCCGATTTTCCAATTTTAAACAATTTTAAAGCTGGAAAAATTCTAAACAATATTTCAAAAATATTTTAAACTTACGAAAACTCCCAATTACATAATACGACAAACACTACTTTAATAAATCGAACATGCATATTAAAACGAACGCAATTAATTGCGCAACGAGCTCTGATACCACTGTTGGGTTTCGGGCACGCATACGCAGCGGAAAACAAAAATTTATGTGATTCAAACGACTTCAAAACACATAAGAACATGCCCGATAAAATAAATTCAATTAATTGCGTACCTTTGCGCTTCCAGCGAAATTAAAAACAATTTACATGCTAATAATTTCAACCGAATTTAAAACAATTAACATGCTCGCGTTTAAAATAAATAACATGCTTGCAATGATTTAAAACCGATTACACATAATCACATAAAATCATACAAAACAAACATGAAATCATAGTTTAAACAAAGCTCAAAACGAAACTAGGGTTTCGTGTATTTACCTCTTGAAGCGTGAGGTAGGGGCGATTAGCACGTCGTGATTGCTACGGAAACCAATCCGTAGAATCGGGGCAGCAATTGAGCAGCAGCAGCGGCGGTGTACGGCCACGGCGGCGCGTGAGCTTCACGCGCGGACTTCCGGGGCGGCGCGTGGGGCAGCGTGCGGATTCGGCTCGTGCGTTGCTCCTCGGTTCTTCGATCTACGATCTTCCTCCTCTCGGATTTCACCTCGTATACTTCGATCTACTAAAACGTGGCACTAGACACGAAATAGTTAGAATTAACGGAAGAAAAAGAAAGGAGAAAAGAATACCGAAATGGATCGGCCAATGGATGGCCGATTCCGGCGACGGAGGAGCGACGGCGGCGCGGTGGTGGCCGCGGAGAGAGTGGCCGAGAGAGAGAGGTGGACGGCTGCTAGGGTTAGGGTTTTCACTTGTGTTTGCAAGACCTATAAATCATGTATTTATAGTCCCTTGCATATAACCCTAGCGGGCTTAAGTTGGACTGGGCCCAACAGCTTAAGCTCGTTAGTTCCTCTACTTGCTCGTATCTCTCAATTCAATGACCGAAAAATTGCAACGATTACATTTTCGGAATCATTATAACTTCCTCGTCATTACGAGTGCCATCTCTTGTTTTCCAACTTTCCAAAAGTGGAAACCCTAGTTCAGTGCACTTTCTAAATTTGGAAACTTCTCGATTTAGAAAGTTCACTAACATGTTCGCCTATTATTTTCCTTTTCTTATTCTCATTCGTAATTCCAAATTACGAATGTTGGACTCAATCGTATTGACTTCCAATCATGCAAAGATAAACTATTTTATCTCTGACCGTTTATTCAAAGATCTCATGTGCACGAGCAGTGTGACCCTCGATGGTTCAGGTGTAAGCTAGCCGTGGGCCCACAACCCATTGTGGTCAAAACTCGTCCCCTTCGAGTTACGATTAAGATGAAGCTCGTTTCACCTTAATCACCCAACGAATCAAGATTGGCGTCTAGCAACTACGCGTCATGATTCCCTAGATACAAATGAAGTGCCTGCAAGAACCTTCAGATATAGTTAACGTACAATACGGTCCCTTCGATTCATATGTCCCGATCGAACTAGAGGCATTGGTTCATCGAGACCTCTTTATATGTTCGATGACGGTGCGATCGTTCCAAGTGTTGTAATCCTTACGTGCATGACTTAGAGAATCGAATTCTTTAATCATCACTTAGTCAACTCTGGCCAGAGACTTAGAATGATTACAAACTTTCAGAACACACAGGACATCCAAGACTATTCTAGTGATCGAATCCCCGACTACAATGCACAGACCTCCCACTAGATTTCGGACTGCACGAACACTGGCCCTTGGGATGGTCCTCGGTGGAACTCAGGGACAGGTCACGATACAGCTGGTCCTCTAGTGAAGTCACGGTGATGTCTAGGTCATAAGGACTAATGGTGTACAACTATACCATAGATATCTCTACTCGATTATTGGGAACCACTTATAGATTTCTAGGGTGAGGGAGTTCAGTGAACTCGTCAACTTACGAGCACCCACTTATGCATGCCGATATCACAATACCGTTTACTGATGAGATGCAGTACACATACACTAAGTGCTAGTCTTAATGGGAAAGGCCGATATCCTCATTAGTGGCGTAACCCTTCGACTAGGAACACGTTTAACAGTTATAATACTTGAGTAAATATCTCACGATCCTAATGATCAATTACTAGTACTTGTAATAACTGTAAGGACTATATCTATGCTTGTGACAAAGGGACAAAGATATAGAATGCCAAGGTGTTTTATCATTAATACGAATAAAGGTTCGTTTATTACAATAATAAATACGAAAGACCACAACCACATGTTGGCTTGTTGGTCACCTACTCTAACAATCTCCCACTTGACCTAAAGCCAACTACCCATAAATCGCAATCCCATCGACTCTCGATGTTTCTCATGGACCGATCTCCGTAAAGGCTTCGTGAAGGGGTCTGCAACGTTCTCTTCCGAGGTGACTCGTTCAACCTTAATTTCACCTCTATCAATGATCTCTCGGATCACGTGATACTTCCTCAGAATATGCTTCGACTTCTGATGAGATCGTGGCTCCTTAGCTTGCGCCACGGCTCCGGTGTTATCACAGTACAATGGTACTGGATCACTAGCATCAGGAATGACATCCAACTCTTGGATGAATTTCCTTCTCCAAGTCCCTTCTTTTGCAGCTTTGGACGCTGCAATGTATTCCTCTTCGGTAGTGGAATCGGCCGTTGTGCTTTGCTTGGAACTCTTCCAACACACGGCACCACCATTAAGCGTGAATATAAATCCAGAGTTCGACTTTGAGTCGTCCACATCCGATTGAAAACTAGAGTCAGTGAAACCCTCTAATTTCAACTCGGCACCCCCATACACCAAAAATATATCCTTAGTTCTTCGCAAGTACTTGAAGATATCTTTCACGGCTTTCCAGTGAGCCGGGCCGGGGTTAGACTGATATCTGCTTGTGACACTCACAGCATACGCAATATCGGGTCTCGTACATAGCATGCCATACATTATGCTTCCTATGGCAGAAGCATAGGGCGTCCTTTTCATCTCCTCGATTTCACTAGGTGTTTGCGGACACATAGATTTCGAGAGACGAACCCCATGGGACATTGGCAAGAATCCCTTCTTGGATTCTTCCATGCTAAACCGTTTCATAACGGTGTCTATGTACAGGCTTTGGGATAAGCCAAGCATCTTTCTTGCTCTATCTCTATAGATGCGTATTCCTAATACGTAAGATGCTTCTCCCAAATCCTTCATTGAGAAACGTGTGGACAACCATGCTTTCGTTTGCTGCAACATTCCTACGTCATTCCCAATGAGTAGAATGTCATCAACGTAAAGCACTAAAAATATCACTGCCCTCCCACTAACCTTCTTGTATACACAAGGTTCCTCCGGATTCTTCTCAAAATCAAACTCTTTGATAGTTGAGTCGAACCTAATGTTCCAACTACGGGATGCTTGCTTCAATCCATAAATGGATCGCTGGAGCTTGCAAACTTTTTGCTCACTTCCAGAAGATATGAAGCCTTCCGGCTGCGCCATGTAAATTTCTTCCTCAATATCTCCATTAAGGAAGGCGGTCTTCACATCCATTTGCCATATCTCGTAGTCGTACCACGCAGCTATGGCCAGCAAAATCCTAATGGACTTCAGCATCGCGACTGGCGAAAAGGTTTCCTCATAGTCAACACCTTGCCTTTGAGTGTATCCTTTTGCTACCAATCTAGCTTTATAGGTCGATACCTTTCCATCAACTCCAATTTTCTTCTTATAGATCCACTTGCAGCCTATAGGAACAATTCCTTTGGGTGGATCTACCAAGGTCCATACCTTGTTGGAGTACATGGAGTACATTTCGGATTTCATGGCAGTTAGCCAATGTCCCATGTCCGCATCCGATACGGCCTCATTGTATGTTCTTGGATCTTGTCCAAGCTCAACATGATCTTCATCATTTTCGAGGAGGAATAACCTATCCGGCATTTTCCGAACTCTTTCGGATCTACGTACCGTAGGTTCAGGAGGTATATTAGTGGTTTGTTGTATTGGTTCGATTGCTTGTTCTTGCGTTTGAACTTCACTTTGTGGTTCTTGAACTACTTCAAGTTCTACCATGCTGCCCTTTCTATCGAATAGAAAATCCCTTTCCAAAAAGGTGGCATTTCTCGAAACAAACGTCTTTGCTTCTTTGACATAGTAGAACTCGTATCCCATCGAGTCTTCGGGATACCCCACAAAATAGCACAAGTCGGATTTACTATCCAACTTATCTCCCACTAATCGCTTCACATAAGCGGGACAACCCCATATCCTAATATGTTTGTAGTTGGGTTTCCGGGAATGCAAAGTTCATAAGGTGTGGATTTAACTGCTTTGGTGTTAACTCTATTCAACAAATACGCGGCAGTACGAAGTGCATGACCCCACAAGTATGCCGGTAAGTTTGTGAACCCCATCATTGATCGAACCATATCTAATAAAGTTCGATTCCGACGTTCGGAGACTCCATTAAGTTGAGGAGTTCCCGGTGGAGTCCATTGGGACTGTATCCCATTTTCTTTTAGATAGTCAATGAACTCGATGCTCAAGTATTCTCCACCACGATCGGATCGCAGCTTCTTAATACTTCGTCCGAGTTGCTTTTCCACTTCGTGTCTAAAATCTTTGAACCTTTCAAATGTTTCAGACTTGTAATTCATCAAGTACACATACCCATACCTAGAATAATCGTCGGTAAAGGTAGCGAAGTAGTTATATCCACCCTTCGCACTAACACTTAGTGGACCACATACGTCTGTATGGATCAAATCCAAAAGACCCTCGGCTCGTTCCATTACCCCTTTGTAGGGTGATTTGGTCATTTTCCCTTTAAGGCAGGATTCACAAGTTTGTAGTGATTTCACGTCCTCCAAAGAGAACAATCCTTCACTGACAAAATCGTTCATCCTTCTTAAAGAGTCATGACCTAATCTAGCGTGCCAAAGTTGTGCGGGGTTTTGATCTATCTCCTTACGTTTTGCTGATATAACGTTAATAGGTATTTCACTTGGATTTAGTTCATATAAGTTGTTTAATAGCCGTCCTTTGCAAATCAAATTCTCATTCTTTTGTATAATGCAAATCGAATTTCCAAAAACAAAAGTAAAACCTTCAATATCTAATACAGGAATAGAAATAAGGTTTCTAATGAGTGACGGAACAAATAAACAATTGTTCAAAACAATAGGAAAACTAGAATCCAAAACATTTAAGTAAATTGTGCCAATGGCTTCAGCAGCAACTCTTGCTCCATTCCCCATCCTTAGGTAGGTCTCACCCGCTCTAAGTCTTTGACTTCTTGTCATTAGCTGCAAATCATTGCACAAATGTGAGCCACAGCCCGTATCCAATACCCAAGAAGAAGAGTTGACAGACAAATTTACGTCAATGAAATACGTACCCTTTTCAGAACCTTTCTGCTTTAGGTAAGCCTTGCAGTTGCGGCGCCAATGTCCTTTCTTTCCACAGTGATGGCAAGCATCATCAACTTGTTTGCTAACCTTTGCTTTGGGGCCCCCACTACCTTCACCCACTTCGAACTTGCTGTTAGGGAAAAGAACTCTTTCTTTTCTCTTCTTTTGGAAAGAAATCTTCTTTCCAGAAGTAGCAGCAACGAGAACAGACTTCTCTTTCTTAATGGTGGACTCGAAGCTGACCAACATGTTCATTAACTCATCCAAGGGAGGATCTAGTTTGTTCATGTTGAAGTTCACTATGAACGATTCATAGGAACTAGGAAGAGACAACAGGATCAAATCCAACGAGAGCTCGGCCGGGAGGGTGACATCAAGATTCACTAGCTTTTCAAGGAGAGTGATCATTTTGAGACAGTGCTCGTGGACCGAAGTCCCTTCGCGCAGTCTCGCCGTGATCAACTCCTTTGTAGCAGCGTACCTCGATGCCCTAATATTCTCACTATACATGCTATCGAGATGAGCCTTTATATCGAAAGCATGCAAGTGAGACTCATATTTCCTCGCAAGCGCGGGCTCCATGGCGGCTATCATATAGCACCTAGCATGAGTGTCATCTTTCTTCCAAACTTCATAAGTTTCCTTTTCAGCATCAGTCGCTGTGGCAGGTATAGTGGCGGGAAGTCTCTCGTTCAAAACATAGAGACGCCCCTCAACAGTTAGCACAAGCTTAAGACTACGCAACCAATCTAGGTAATTAGGGCCATTGAGTTTATTGTCGAGGATTGACATTATGGGATTCTTAGACATGATTATCTGAGACATATAGAGAAGAGGATTATTAGAGATTCGCGTTAAATGATGGTTACAATTAAATGTTTGGACTTGTGTTATTTAATTGTTCTCCCACTAATTTTATCGAGTTCCACTTCCCTCTAGTAGACAAACGAGAAAACTGATTTTTCTTAATGGGCTTTAGGTCCAATAAACAAATATAACCCGTAGTTAATCTAGCCCGATTATATTTGCCCAAAGGTAGATCACAATCAATCATATCCACAATATGACCCTAAATGAATTTTCCTCACACTTGATAATGACCTAAGTTAATCTCGCGAATATCAAAATCGTCGTGTGTCAAGTCTAACCTACCAATCAAAGATGCTCATAGAACTTGATTATGCCAAACTAATGCAGTCCCTAGTTAATCTAGCCGACCACGTTAATCCAACATAACCCTTTTCTATGGCTACCTTCATCAATATGTCAATTGAATTACAGCTTACTCTACCATAGCACTCCCCGCTAACACGGCTTACTGCACTACAGCAAAGGGCTACACATAATCCAATCGTTGGCAGAAGGAAAGAAATAACTCAACAGATTGGGTTTTTCTTTATAGCTTGAAATGATTCTTAATTAAAAGAATGAGGGATTTTAATTAAAGTGTTTTATCTCATCAGAAGGTTTTGGATTGGTCTATGTGATTCCTACATCTATGTTCTCTAAAGGTATATGGAAGCGCATATTGTCCTAAGAGGAACATACGACCTAATTACATAATTAATTACATTAATTAATTATCGGGTTTTTCAAAATAATTACAGAACCTCAACTAGCATAAATCATTCAAATAATGTTGAGGTACTACTAATTAAGTTGAATATATAATCAATATTATATATGTGTTCCATTAATTGAAATCAATTTAACAATTTAAATTAATTAATTAATCTAACACCTATTTACTAAAATAGATGATTGTCGATCCAATTATCTAATTGGGATTAATTGAAAATAATTTTCCAAAAATTAAAATCAATTTGTTTTAAGTTTAATTTTAGAAATCTGAATTTTTTTTTTTTTTTTTTTATTTTCAGTGAACCGGTTCGGCCCAACCGGTCTGACCGGTTCGGACCGAAGCGGTCCGGTTCTGTCCGGTCCAGCTGACCCAAATCAGTGGGCCGGGTCAGTCGGACCGAGAACCGGTCTGACCGACCCGAATCCACTTGGATTCGGTCAACTAAATCGCACACAACCATCGAACCGGCCGGTTCGACCGGTTCGATCCGAACAATTAAAAAACCGATGTTTTAAAAATAATTTCAGATCCGATTTTCCAATTTTAAACAATTTTAAAGCTGGAAAAATTCTAAACAATATTTCAAAAATATTTTAAACTTACGAAAACTCCCAATTACATAATACGACAAACACTACTTTAATAAATCGAACATGCATATTAAAACGAACGCAATTAATTGCGCAACGAGCTCTGATACCACTGTTGGGTTTCGGGCACGCATACGCAGCGGAAAACAAAAATTTATGTGATTCAAACGACTTCAAAACACATAAGAACATGCCCGATAAAATAAATTCAATTAATTGCGTACCTTTGCGCTTCCAGCGAAATTAAAAACAATTTACATGCTAATAATTTCAACCGAATTTAAAACAATTAACATGCTCGCGTTTAAACTAAATAACATGCTTGCAATGATTTAAAACCGATTACACATAATCACATAAAATCATACAAAACAAACATGAAATCATAGTTTAAACAAAGCTCAAAACGAAACTAGGGTTTCGTGTATTTACCTCTTGAAGCGTGAGGTAGGGGCGATTAGCACGTCGTGATTGCTACGGAAACCAATCCGTAGAATCGGGGCAGCAATTAAGCAGCAGCAGCGGCGGTGTACGGCCACGGCGGCGCGTGAGCTTCACGCGCGGACTTCCGGGGCGGCGCGTGGGGCAGCGTGCGGATTCGGCTCGTGCGTTGCTCCTCGGTTCTTCGATCTACGATCTTCCTCCTCTCGGATTTCACCTCGTATACTTCGATCTACTAAAACGTGGCACTAGACACGAAATAGTTAGAATTAACGGAAGAAAAAGAAAGGAGAAAAGAATACCGAAATGGATCGGCCAAGGGATGGCCGGTTCCGGCGACGGGGCGGCGCCAACGGCGGAGGTGGCCGCGCGGGAGAGAGGGCGAGAGAGAGAGGGTCGGCCGCTTTAGGGTTAGGGTTTCATGTTTTTGTGTAAGGGCTATAAGTCATGTATTTATAGTCCCTTGCATATAACCCTAGCGGGCTTAAGTTGGACTGGGCCCAACAGCTTAAGCTCGTTAGTTCCTCTACTTGCTCGTATCTCTCAATTCAATGACCGAAAAATTGCAACGATTACATTTTCGGAATCATTATAACTTCCTCGTCATTACGAGTGCCATCTCTTGTTTTCCAACTTTCCAAAAGTGGAAACCCTAGTTCAGTGGACTTTCTAAATTTGGAAACTTCTCGATTTAGAAAGTTCACTAACATGTTCGCCTATTATTTTCCTTTTCTTATTCTCATTCGTAATTCCAAATTACGAATGTTGGATTCAATCATATTGACTTCCAATCATGCAAAGATAAACTATTTTATCTCTGACCGTTTATTCAAAGATCTCATGTGCACGAGCAGTGTGACCCTCGATGGTTCAGGTGTAAGCTAGCCGTGGGCCCACAACCCATTGTGGTCAAAACTCGTCCCCTTCGAGTTACGATTAAGATGAAGCTCGTTTCACCTTAATCACCCAACGAATCAAGATTGGCGTCTAGCAACTACGCGTCATGATTCCCTAGATACAAATGAAGTGCCTGCAAGAACCTTCAGATATAGTTAACGTACAGTACGGTCCCTTCGATTCATATGTCCCGATCGAACTAGAGGCGTTGGTTCATCGAGACCTCTTTATATGTTCGATGACGGTGCGATCGTTCTAAGTGTTGTAATCCTTACGTGCATGACTTAGAGAATCAAATTCTCTAATCATCACTTAGTCAGCTCTGGCCAGAGACTTAGAATGATTACAAACTTTCAGAACACACAGGACATCCAAGACTATTCTAGCGATCGAATCCCCGACTACAATGCACAGACCTCCCACTAGATTTCGGACTGCACGAACACTGGCCCTTGGGATGGTCCTCGGTGGAACTCAGGGACAGGTCACGATACAGCTGGTCCTCTAGTGAAGTCACGGTGATGTCTAGGTCATAAGGACTAATGGTGTACAACTATACCATAGATATCTCTACTCGATTATTGGGAACCACTTAGAGATTTCTAGGGTGAGGGAGTTCAGTGAACTCGTCAACTTACGAGCACCCACTCATGTATGCCGATATCACAATACCGTTTACTGATGAGATGCAGTACACATACACTAAGTGCTAGTCTTCTAATGGGAAAGGCCGATATCCTCATTGGTGGCGTAACCCTTCGACTAGGAACACGTTTAACAGTTATAATACTTAAGTAAATATCTCACGATCCTAACGATCAATTACTAGTACTTGTAATAACTGTAAGGACTATATCTATGCTTGTGACAAAGGGACAAAGATATAGAATGCCAAGGTGTTTTATCATTAATACGAATAAAGGTTTGTTTATTACAATAATAAATATGAAAGACCACAGCCACAAGTTGGCTTGTTGGTCACCTACTCTAACATCAATAGCAGCAGAGTAGTGAAAAGTAAAGACCTCCGTAGAACTATATTCAACTTCCCCTGAGCTTGACCGAGGAAAGACAATCGAAGTCAGTGTGTTAAGCAATGTGGCATTTTCATTTAACTTCTTGGCTGATCGAGAAAGCGTTCAATCTCCTCCTACCTTTATTGGTCACAGCTAAAAGTTCTTGACTTTATTCATACCTTCCCTCACAGCTGATTCGATGCCATCTTATTGACTATGTATGCTTTTAAGGCATGACGTGACTTGCTTGCCCTTGCCTCCAGAAATAAAGACCAGCGACGGCAAAAGTAAGTACCTGTCAAAGAGTAAAGGGCTTATCCGGGCGCAGACATCCCTTTATCCAATGCCTGAAGCAAGCCTTTCTTTCCCAATCGATTTTTCCTCAAAAGAGTCCTTAGGTTAGGTAAATAATATCGATAAGTAAGAAAGGTTTAACAAGAGTCCTCCCTTTGATGGCATGAGCTTGGCTTCTTCGGATGCTCGATTCTAAGATCGTCTTCTCCCTCACACCCTTCTCTCAAAGCATCGGATTCTATTACGAGTTGGCCTGCAGCTCCTTTTGTCTATTCCGACAACTTGGGAGATAAGCTCCTCGCGAATGGACAAATACGCCCGGTCCAATATCCCTAGTGGTTGTCAAATATCATCCTAGTAGCCAAGTCAGGGAGAAAGTGTTTTTCGTGTGTGGATTCACCAACCTTAACAAAGCTTGTCCTAAAGACCTATTCCCTCTCCCAAGGATCAATCAACTCCTCGATTCCACATCGGGATATGAATTGTTAAGCTTTCTAGAGCGCACCAGGGCTACAATCAAATCCAACTAGCCCCTGAAGATCAAGAGAAGGCAAGCTTCATTACAGACCAAGGGATATATTGCTATTATGTAATGCCATTCGGTCTCAAGAACGTCGGGGCAATCTATCAATGACCTGTGAACATTATGTTCGCCAAACTCATTGGGCGTAATAGGGATGATATTGTGATTTTGTAGATTTAGTGTTGAATTACTTTGTTTATTTGACATTTGTATTTCATCTATGGAAAATAATTTATTTTGAAAATGTAAATGCATGGAGAAATTTGTGAACAAATATTGTATTGGTTCAGCAAGACGAAAATAAATATTACAATTTGCACAACAACATAAATACATTTTTCTCAGGATTGTATAATATGTATCAAGATATTCATTTTGAAGAAATTTATAAATACATTATGAGATATAATCTCAATAACAAAGAGTAGTAGAGAGAAATTTTTAAATAAATGATAAAATATTATCTCAATAATAGTTCTTCTACCTTGCTGGTTTGTTGGGTCAATTAGCAACAAAGATACATTAATAAATTTAACAGAAGTAATACATATGCAAATTAAAACTCGTAATCGCTAGCAAAATGAAACACAATAAGGGAAGACAAAAAGAAATCAGCATGATCATGCTTTGTAGAAGCAAATGAATTTATGTATATATTCTTTGCATTTACCACAAACAGTAATAAGAAAAATTAAAAAATCAGAATGATTCCTTTGTTAAGTTTTTTTTCAAAATCTATTCAAACAAACATAAATAATTAGCAAATTTAAGTATGTAAAACGAATAATGAGCATATATCTATTCTCTCCAATTGAATTGAGAGTTAAGATTTGACATAGAGTGCTGAATTGAATGTTAAGAGTTGACATAGCAGCACTCTGACATAATTTATGATAAAGAACTGATAACTTATGCTGTTACCTTTGCGGAACTACATCTCCCATAATTTATGAGTTCTCTGTTGCAGCCCTCGTAAAATGTAAGATAAAATAGGGTAATTAGGATAAAATACATGCATTACAAATACAGGGGGTGTTTGTGACATACCCTATATTTTATGATAAGAGTATATTTTTATATTATTATAACGTTAAAATACATGCATTACAAATTCTGGAAAAGTCTACACGAAACCCTCGGAACGCGATTGAACTTTAGCACCGCCTATCACCCCCAAACCGATGGCCAATCCGAACGAACTATCAAAACCCTAGAAGATCTTCTCCGCGCTTGCATTCTCGACTTTGGAGAAAATTAGGAATCCCGCCTTCCACTAATCGAATTCGCGTACAACAATAGCTTTCACTCATCAATTGGAATGGCACCCTACGAAGCTCTTTACGGCCGCAAGTGTAGATCCCCGCTTCATTGGGACGAAATTGGCGAAAGAAAGTTTCTTGGTCCCGAACTAGTCCAACAAACCGTCGATATAATCAAAAATATCCGAGAGAAAATGCGAATCGCCCAAGATCGGCAACAAAGCTATGCCAACACTCGAAGGAGAGATATCGAATTCGAAGTCGGAGACTCCGTATTCTTGAAAGTGGCGCCTTTCAAAGGAATTCTGCGATTTGGAAAAAAAGAAAAATTAGCACCGCGATTTATTGGCCCATTCGAAATTCTCGACAAAGTTGGTATTCGCGCCTACCGACTAGCCTTACAACCCAATTTATCCAACTTCCACAATGTTGGATGTCTTTCACGTTTCAATGCTTCGGAAATACATTCGCAGTCCAGATCACGTATTGAAAACCGAACCGATCGAACTAAACCATAACCTTTCCTACGAAGAGAAACCTTCCCAAATACTCGATTCCAAAACCAAAACCCTTCGAAACCGAGACCTAAAATTCGTTAAAATTCTTTGGCAAAACCATACACCCGAAGAAGCCACGTGGGAACGAGAAGAAGAAATGCGCGGACGTTACCCCGAGTTGTTCAGGTAACAATTTTGGGGACAAAATTTCTTGGGGGGGGGGGGGGGGGGGGAGGGGAGATTGTAACACCCCACCTCTCCCAAAACCCGAAAACCCTAAAACCCGAACTTAAAATTTCTAACTCGAGAATCCTTAGGCAAAATTATTACATGATATTACGTGACTTACGTAAATAATTACATGCGCTATTTAATATGGTGATTTCATGACATTTATTTTTCGGGAGTAGATATATATATATGTGTGATTTATGTGATTTAAATTCCCGAAAATTGAGATTCTAGGAATTTCGTGAATTACGTGACTTATGTGAATAATCCCATATCTTAATTATTTGGTAGATTATTTTCAAAATGTGGTAACATATGTGAATTTTATAATACTATACTATAGTGTGGTTTTATATGTGTATATATATATTTCTACGTACATACATGCACATTTCCATGCATATATGTGTTTATTTTTAAATTAAATAATTAGTGATTAAGTGTGCATGCCTTTACACTTGGCACACCCTAATCATTCTCTAAACCCACACTCAAAGTAACCCAAAAGACACCCTCCTTTCTCCTTCTTCTTCCACATACACCCCTTACTTGTCTTCTCCATTCACCTCCACCATCGGCCTTCTTCTTCTTCCACCTCACCTCCCATTTTCAAGAAAATCCCAAAAATAAAAATGAAAGTCCCCTATTTAACCCTTGCTATAGACTACACCAAAACACCATCAAAACTACTTGCCTCCTTACGGGAGATAATAACACATCCCTCCTCGAGGCTCACACCATTTCATTCACAATCAAAGTAGCTTGGTTAGATTTTGGTGTTTGAAAGCCTCTCTTCCTTCGGTTGTTTTCTTCTCTTCGATTTTAAGGTAATAAATTCCAATTTCTTGCTGCAATTAAATGGCATCAATAGTATTAAAATGGTTTTCAAAATTTCTTAAAAGATTTGGAGTGATTTCGAAAATTTAGGGCTTTTTGGGGAAAAATGAAAAAGATGTGTTTGATGTTGATTTCTTGTTCTTGCATACATCATCAATGTTGGTAGTGGGTAGATACAAGTTTTATTGGCCAAAAGCATTAAAAATTTCGGATTTCAAAAAGGGGTTTCAAGAAAAATGAATTTTTAAACTTTTATGGGGTTGCATGTGTAGATCTTAAGAAGTTTTGGGTCAAGTCTGTAATTTTTGAGAAGTCAGACCTAAATGTGTTTTCAAAACTGTTTTCCAGCATTTATTGAACAAAAATTTCGGATTCAAAGAAGTTTTGCAAGAAAAAGTGATTTTTGAACTTCTAGTGGTCTTGCATGTATATATCTAGAGATTTTGGGGTAAAATATGTTATTTTCGAAATATCTGCATAAAGTAACTTTTTTAACTTGGTTTTCTGAATTTATTAAAGTAAAATTATAGATTGTTAGGGGTTTTTCATGAAAAAGTGGATTTTGAACTTCTAGTGTGGTTGCATGTGTAAATCTTAAAACTTTGGGGTCAAAACTGCAATTTCCAAAAACTCTCTCATTTCTAAAGTTTGAATCTGTTTTTGCAGCAAGTATTAAATGGGGAAAATTTTTATTTACAAAGTTTTCAAGTAATTAAGGTTATATTAGAGGTTTGGATTTTTAAAAGAAAAAGGGAATTTTCTAGAGTTTAATTTCAAGAAAATTCGAAACTTTGTGAAAATTTAGAATAATCTCAGAATCTGAAACTTGGATCAGTTAGGAGTTCTAGGATTTAATTTGGGAATTTTTGGAATTAGTTTGCTATTATTTCGAAATTAGGACATTTTGCATGTTATTTATTATGTTTTGTGGCTTTACTTTCATGTCTTTGATTAAAGGGGTAATATGCTAAGAGCCCCTCAAATCAAACCTAATTTGAACTAAATGACAACCTTAAATTTAACCTTTTAATTAAATCCCTACTTTCAAATAATATATGAGCCACATCCTTTAATTTTTTTTAATCCCTAGTTTGCCCTTGTACCCTAAATATAATATCTATATTCACGTTTCTCCAACTTATCAGATTTATTTCTCTTATTTTCTTTTCTCTCTGCTTCTCTCTCGTTCTCTCCCTCTCGTTCTCTCCTTCTCGTTTTTTTCCATCTCTCAATCTCTATCTTTCCACATCTCTTTCGCCCCTTAATAATGGTTGGGCTGGTGACGGCGGCTATGGTCGGTGGGCTATGGTGGCGGAAAACAACAGATCTGCAATTTCGACGGTGGATCGCGAGGGTTTGGTGGACGCGGCAGCGGCGGGTGGAGGCGACGGCGGCCGCTGAAGGCACAACGGCGGGTGGAGGCGGCGGCCGCCGGTGGAGGCGGTGGCGACGGTTGGAGTCGGCGGCGGCGGGTGGAAGGTGTGGTGGGGGTTGTGATTATGGTTGAGATATTATGGAAAATATTTTTTGAATAATCAATTGGATCTAATTTCCTTGTGTTTTGAACGATTTTGCTTGATTTGGATTTTCCCAAAGTTGGTAGGTTGACTACAGTCGCGGCGGCTGCGAGAGTGGGTTGCTAGGGTTGGCGGCGGCTGCGTTGGCTGCTAGGATTTGCGACGGCTAGGAGTTTTTGATGGCTAGGGTTTGGTAGTAAAGTATAGTATACCGTAGTATACTGTACTACACCGTAGTATACTATAGTACACCACTACACTATAGTATACTACAGTACGTCGTAGTATACCATAGTCTACTACAGAAAAATTGAAAAATATGTAAATTGAAATTAAAAAAATAAAAAGATAACATTTTTTTTTGTAATTCTCAATATTATGTAGAAAAAAGAAGGAAAAAAATAAAGAAATTTTAATACTAGTGTATAAAATGCTTAAATAAATAACGAGAAAAAAAATATTAGATGAAAATATGAAACTATTAAATGCATAATAAATAAAATGATAAATGCAGTTTGGAATTTACTTAATGAATATTTCGAATTTGTGAGTGGAGGGGCATTTTTGGAACGAATTTTATAAAGGATATGAAGCAAATGTTTAGTTAGACTTGTCATTTAGTTCAAATAAGTTTTGACACCAGGGATCTATATCCTAAGACCCCTTGATTAAATAACTATGAGTGATGATATTTGGAATTTTGTACCTTAAATGGCTGCATGGATGTATTTATTACTGCTAGAATTTATTGGAATGGATTATTACCTAGATGTGATAATAAGTCCATTAAATGAAAGGTGAAAAAGGGGTGTTTGCTTTACAAGCATGGTTTAATATTAAATGGTGATGTATTAATGTGTGGCTGCATGTGTGTGTGCTGAATGTGTATGTGGTGTGTGCCGTGTGTGGTTGTGTGTGTTTATATGTGTGAATTTGGGATTTTTGCCTAAATTATAAATATGTGGTGAATTGTGATATTTGTGTGATTTTGTGGCACTTGATTGATTTTTGCAATGTTATGTGTGGGTCATAAGCATAATTTTGAAAAGATGCATTTCATGGTTTTTAAATTGAAAGATTAATGGAATACCGGGTAATAAGCAACTCGGATATAGAGGGCCGGTATCCAACTAGGATGAAATGATGTGGTTTGATCCCACTTAGTGAAAACGGGCTCGTAACATGTTTATTATTCAGGTACAAAAATTAATCTTTCACGGATCCGATAAAACGAAAAATGTATTTTTCACGATTGTCATAAAAACGACATTTTAGTCATTTTGCATAAGTACGTGGGTATGTGCGAATATGTGTTTTCGTGAATTATGTGATTGTACCGATTGTCTTGTGTTGTTTTGGAATGTGGGTAATAATGGATATATAATATTATATATTATGTATAACGTATTTTCAAAGTTCGATATTTCATCGGATTTCTTACTGAGCTTTATAGCTCATATAGATGTCTTTTAATTGCAGGTAGTAGTGCTAGTAATCCTCAACCGGGATGGATCGAGTAGCGGATCGAGGTCTTGCCCGGGTTTTTGTTGGAAGTTGTACGTGGACCTATGAACGATGCTGTATGTATTGGGTTTTCTTTTGGTGATGTAATATAAACCTCCGTATTTTTCCTTTTCGTATCTTTTAAACTCAAATCCGGTATGGATCGTACTTAACTCTTATTATAAAATAGTTTGTTTCGTAATTTTGCTATTTTCATGCCTCCACTAGTAATTTCGAATTATTCACCAAAATAACCTTTCCAAACTCTGATTTCTTCTCGAACCGAAAACCGATAGTGATAGTGTAGCACTCGAACGAAAAACCTCCCCTCGAAACTCATTTCCAAACAAAACCATTATTCGGCTAAAGTAATTAGAGAATTCAAATTATAGTATAATTAATTAGGAATAAGCACATCATAAAATTGAATTAATCTATATCTATATCTATTATACTAGTAAGTAACACGTGACGCACGTGATTTACGATTTTACAAAATAGAAGAAGTAGAAGATCATATGAGATAAGTTAAACCACTACAAAAAACATCATGCTATGACGAATTGCGAATTTGTCACAGAAGTAACAAGCTATTGTGAAAAAATACAAAGTTGTACATAACCAGAAACTTTACGAGACAAAACTACATCTCGTCACATAAAATGTGATTATATGACAATTATAATAATTTTTCACGAGAAAGAACATGGGTGATTTCTGGGATAGGTGTGTGCTGTTGTTGCGACAAATTTTACTTTTATTGGGTCGATATCCGATTTTTCATAATTCATTTTGTGTTGTGACGAAGACTAATTCATCATTAAAAATAATTCATCTAATTTCGTTCCCTTCTATTTATCCAGAAAAAATCATTTCCCCCAGAGTTTCCCTCTCAAATTTTAAACACTTGATTTACTATTTATGCGACGAAATGATGTTGTTCCTGAATATGAGACAAGGTTGTTTGGATTTTAGGTTGACTTGTGACAAAACTTATATTGCACTGTAAAGAAAAATCATTTAAAAATAATTATTTTTGACCATTATTGTATCCCATCCATCAAAATATAAATTAGGGATGGCAATTTAACCCGCCTCGTCCCACCCTATTTGTTAATGGGCAAAAATTTCACCCATAGCGGGTACGGATTTTGAACATATGCATTCTTAATCGCATCCAACTCGTTTATATATTTTTATATATTTATTATAGGGTAAAATTCATTTTGCACCCTTGTACTATGTGAAATGTACCATTTACCCCCTGATGTATTGAAAACATCAAACACCCCTTCGCGGTTAGTTTTTTTCCTAATTCCGTTAGTCAAACCTTTTGGCCGGCTGTTGCTAAGAGTTGTTGCTTTTTTTCTTTGAACGAATATACCCCAAAAATTTATTTATCTAGTTTGCTTAATTTTGGCCATTATTCACCAGATTTTTCGCTTTTTTCAACCTTTTTATTTCACTTTATTTAGTCATGTTTTTTTCACTCTTTTCAACTCTTTTCTCTTTTCTTTATGCATAAAAAATTGAAAAGTCGAATCAATTAGAATGAAGCTTTGCAAATCATGAATGCAAAACCCAAAAAAATACTAAAAACCCCTTAAATCTAAAAGAAACCCTAAAATTGAAATAAAATCTTATGACAGAATTGCAAATAAAAAACAAAGGTTTCATATTATAATGGCAAAACCCCCCAAAAAATAAAATTGAAAACCCCTAAATCAAACACTAAAATCGACAAAAATTCCTAATTAAAATGAACGGAAAAAATCATTACCAATCCACAAAAATAAACTTTAAAAAAATTAGGGATTATATCGATCATACATTAAGCAGGGTAAACGAGTCATTTCTCGCTTAAATTTAACACCGCTAAAAGTTTGACCATTGACCATAAAAAATAGGGAGGCGCTTGATGTTTTTTATACTTTAGGGGGTAAATGATACATTTCACATAGTGCAGGGGTGCAAAATAAATTTAGCCCTTTTTTATATTGCTAAATACTACTTTTTAAAGATATTTTAATTACATAAATTATTCATATAAAAAATTAATTTTCAAAGAGAAAAGTATGAAATATAAGCAAAATAACATACCAACTTTATTAACATAGTTTGATTTCAGTTTTGATTTGAAGGATCTATTCCTTCGATTATCTCTTAAAACTTATCTATTTACCAAACTATAGTGTTTAGGAACGGGCAGAGAAATGAAAGGAAGGAAACATGGCTCATGAGTTGACATCTTTTTAATTAAAGGGGCTCTTTGATATAACTCCCGTAATACATTTTTTAATATGGAGATACCCAAACTATTTTGCACTATTTGAGAAAAATTCCTTCCTAATTTCAGCCACTCATTTATCCAATTATGCCTCTACCACCTCATCAGCAGCACTATCACCAATTATGTCCCTGCCACCTTATCAGCTGTTTTTTTTTTTCTCGATTTTTTACTTTTTTCTCAATCAGGTATATTAATCGACTATGAAATATCATCTAGTCGATTAAGGAACTGGCTACTTCAAAAAAAAACACAACTATGTAAAAACGAAAATCGACATTTTTTTTACATAACAAATAATATACATAAATTGTAATTGATTTATACAACTCGGAATCAATACACAAAAATTAAAAAATAAAATCATGTAACCTTAATCGACTACCAAAACAGCCGATTAACACTTTAATCGACCACGCGAACATAGTCGATTAACTTAATCGACTACCAAAATAACACATAGTCGATTAAGGGTCCAGCCTGCCCGAATTTATTTACATGCGCCGTCCTCCACCTGATCTACCAAAAAACGTTAGATCTGCTCCTCCTTGTCACCACGCCACCGCCACACCACACCATCACCACCACACTTCCACATTATGACGGTCTTTAATGACAAATAAAGTAAATTACAACCCGCACCGCCAACCCAAACAAAAACACCCCCATGAAAACCACCAAAAACAAAGCCACCCAACAATTTTCTTTATGACCACCGCCATATCCAAAAAGAGGCAGCAAAATCAAATTAAAAATTCATAACTGCAGGGACGAAGATGAAATCTTTGCAAACTCAAGAAACTGTAAGTCTGTAAGTAAGTGAAACGCTACTTGGGGTATTCGCGAGCGCGGGATCCTCCGCCGCGTCGTCGCCATAGTCTCCACAATGGATTTTCAGATGTTGTTCGTGATTTAGGCCATGGTGGTGGCGGAGGGGGAGAGAGTGGTCTGAGATCTGTTGAGAAGAGAAGCGAGAAAAATGACGCGGAGGAAAAAAAAAGGTCCGGAAAAATGATAAATAATTAGGGTTAAAATAGTTATAATCAAATAAGGATAGTTTTGGAATTATAAAAATATAACTTGGGTGGACTATTAGCTAAGAGGGTTTTCTCTAATTTTTTTAGGGGTGTTTCCTTAACTACATTTTCTAGATTGGGGGTTCTTGTTAATTTTCCCTTAATTAAATTATATTAGAATTTTTGGGTTTCTTGTCTTAAAGTTGCAATTTTTTTTAATTAAATCATCACGACTTTGGGTTTCTTGTATGGGATTATTTGATATAACCCCCTCATATGCTTTTTGCACTTAGTATAGGCCCAAAATATATTCCCCTTTTTGAGATAAATCCAAATTATATTATAACAATTTTTTTTTGTGCGATATTTCTATATTGCCCCTATGTATATATGGACGATATTATTTTTCTATTATTTGACGTGTCCATCTCTCTTCTCTTCTCTTCTTTACGCCTCCAATTACCTTCATCCTCTGTTAAAATTCTCCTCTCTGTAATTAGCGTTTCACATGTCGAACATTATCGCCACACGCTTTCGATTATCATCGCACTCTACGAATGGTCTCAACACGGAATCTCTCGCCGCTGTTGTTAAGGAGCTTCGCAGGGATTCAACACCGCCACACAGTTGCACCACCTCCTTGACCAGGTATTGGGTTAATCAATCAATCTTGTTAGTAGTTGATATACGTTTTTAATTATTGTGTAATGAAATTAAGTATGTTTTATGGGTGTTGAACCCTTGAATGCCCACTTTGAGGGTTTTTTTTTTTTTTTTTTTAAGATCCTTATAAAAATGAGACAGGGGTATTTTTCTGGGTGCAAACCAGAAAATTTCCTCTCACTCGCATATTTCACTACCGACAAGATCCGTCGGAATCTGTTCAGACGGTCCCCAACATCCCTTCCACGAGTTCGGTTTCACATACTTGAAGACGACCCGACGACCCCTGACCTTCCAGAGCTCTCCAAGGTATTTTTATCTTTTTTTGCGGTGGGTTCGACAATTTCTTCCCTCCACCGCACACGCCGCTGTCGGGGCTGTTATGCCGAGATGGCAGCACATTTTCTAGATAGGTCGTGGCATCTCAACAACTATGAGGAAAAACTGCCTCGGCTACAATCGATCGATCGCCGAAACCAGCGGTGGTGTAAGCAGCGTTCCGATTTTACATATTCCATTTCTTTTTCCTACAACATCTGTCATATATGTAGTGTAATGATTATGAGATTGAGGTTTAATTAGCAGTGAGATATACTAATGAGTTCTATGCTCTATGCTATCAACAGTACAAACATTTCAGGGAGGTTGAGATCTCATCTATAGATTCGCAACCTAACGCTTGTGTATAAGATGGATGTGTTTGACGAATGTATTCTTCAGGACGTCAATGCTCTTACAGTAAATAGTGGTTTTCGAATTCTCACGGGACAGTAAATAGTGGTTTACGTTGGTGATACTCAATATATCTTACGTTTTAGTAATTCATGTGTTCTGGTGTTAAAAACACTGTATGACTTGATAATATACATGTTACTGTTGTATTTAATGGTGTAAGTTTACTCAATCCTTACGTATTAGTGGTTTTTGTTTTTGTTTCTATGTGACAGAATATGGACATAAAAGAAGGAGATTGAACAAAACGGCACATACAACTTTAATTTTGGAGTGGTTATGTATGAGCTATTGATGGATCGAAAAAATGAGGAAAAAGAATCGGATGGGGCTCTATTTGATGTTGTACCCGTCTCCATGTATATTTTAGATCGAAAAAAGAGTGAATTTATAATTCTCACGAGTCAGTAAATAGTGGATTATACTTACAGTAAATAGTGGTTTTCAAATGTAAATAGTGGATTACACTTACAGTAAATAGTGGATTTCAAATTCACAGAGTGAGTAGTGGATTTTAAAATCAGACAGTGAATAATGAATTACGTTAATATTACAGTGGTTTACGACAATTTAACAGTGAATTTTACGTTATTTTTTATATTTTTTTTGTTATAATGAATGTCGAAAAATTTTGACAAATGTGTTAGTGGATTTCATTTTTTGGTAAACCTGTTGGAAATAAAATTATTTTTAAAAAAACTGAAATTTTCAATAAGTTTATAGTGAATTTTCGTAATAGATAATGTTAATTAGTTAGTGGTTTTCGATAAGCTTATAATGGATTTCCGTAATGAACTACGTTAATACATAGTGGTTTTCGATAAGTTTATAAAATCAAATTTTTATCTCCTTAATATTATTTTAAATACCATTTTCGAATTTTATCATATTTGTATCCCCTAAATATTATTTTTTATTTTTATCAGATTTTTGTCTCCTAAATATTATTTTTTATTTTTATCAAATTTTTATCTCCTAAATATTATTATAAATAATATTTTTTTAATTTTATCAATTTTATATCTCCTAACTATAATTTTAAATATAATTTTCAACTTTTAGCAGATTTTTATCTCCTAAATATTATTTTCGAATTTTATCAAAGTTATATCTCCTAAATAATATTTTAAATATTTTTTTCGAGTTTTATCATGTTTTTATTAGTTTTTTTATCTCCTAAATATTAATTTTGTTTTTTTATCACATTATTGTCTCCTAAACATTATTTTCGATTTTTATCAAATTTAATCTCCTAAATATTATTTTAAATAATAATTTTGATTTTAATCATATTTTATCTCCTAAATATTATTCTAATTATTATTTTCGTATTTTATCAACTTTTATCTCATTAACATTATTTGAAATATTATTTTCGATTTTTATCAAATTTTTATCTTCTAACTATTATTTTAAATTTTATTTTCGATTTTTATCAGATTTTTATCTTTTAAATATTATTTTTTTATTTTTTTATCAAATTTTTATCTCCTAAATATTATTTTAAATATTATTATCGATTTTCATCAAATTGTCCTAGATATTATTTATAACTATCTGATTTTCGATTTTTACAGAAAAGGGTAAATAAATCTGATTTTCATGCCTAGCGAATTTTGTGACATCGTTTTACATAATGTCTACAACATTTGAATTTTATTTATTCCCTTCCTAAGGCTTCTTCTTTTGGTAACCCGACTTTAGATTTTGTTTTTTATCTTCTTCATCCTATTGACTCTGTGGTAATTAGTTTACATCTTTTTCCATCATGGCTTATCGGTAATTTCATTTTGTTAAATTATGTGTTTCATTAATTTATACCAAAGTTTTCAAATTTTATGTATAACAATTATTTCATTTTATATGTTATTGGACATGTTATTGAAATGGATGATTTGAGAGAATTAACCAAAAATGGGCGGAGCCACAAGCTATTGGAAGTCGACCTTCAAGACTTATTGTTTGTATGCGATATTTAATTTATTGTTTATATTTATTTTTGTTTCTTAATTTTCCAATTGTTAATTCCAGTGGCAAAACAGCCTGAAAATGAGGCAGTGGAGAAGGGCTTAGTTCCGATGCAAGATGTATAGATGGCCTTTTATGTTGTCGATAGTTTAGTTTTGATTATGTTAACTAAGTTATTAAATCTAATTACTTTTAAGCTCAACATGAAAGACATAGTTGATGATTTTTTTCCTGGTTCAAATTTTCAATCTACTGGTATTAGCTGATTCAATTCATTTGGAAAATTATTCAATAGTAAAGTTATTTCCTTTTTTTTTGTGTGTAGTATACTTAATGATGTTCCAGTATAATAGAATTTTGATCATACGATACATCAAACGTTTGTTTATATTCTTACAACATCAAAACAATGCAATTTGTTGTCCCGTGCATCGCACGGGTACAATTACTAGTTTTTTTTAATTAAAATGGCAGAAGATTTTTTGAGAGATTTTGGGGGTTAGGCGAAATTTAGGGGAGTTATTTTGGGAAAATAAATTAAACATTAAAATTCAAAAATACACTACAAGGGTAGTATAAGTATTTTGCTATGGGAGGGGGTTATCTCAAAAATGGAATTATTAATTGGACTTATCCCTCTTAGGAAATTGAGTGAGGGGGTTATCTCATATAACCCCTTCTTGGATTGAAGTGCCATTTTATAAAAATATATGAATTCCTTCCCACGAATTGCATTAATATTGTGTGGTGGTTTATATTTTGTATTATAAATGAATGATAGTTTTTGGTGACCGGTTTTTTATAAAAGTATGAAACATAAGGTGGTTTCTTCCATTTAATGTATGTCAAAAAATGTCCTTTTAATAGGTAAGATTTGAAGGACAGTTAGGTAATATTGATTAGTAATACTGAATTAATATTAACACACACACACAAGAATAAAAAAAATCACATCAAGCAGGTACGAATAGAGTGAGATAATAAGTAGATAAATGATCACCATTACGGTTTAGTTTTATTGCGTAAAACTCGGCATGTATTTCGTTTTTTTTTTTCATGATATTCCATTTTTCGTTAATAGTTAACACCGTTAACTAATGAGAGGATTTTATGCAACGTTTTTCGCAACATAGGGGAATTTGGTGCATATTTTCTACAACACGTGGGGTTTTATGAAAACATAATTTATTCATTTAAAAAGCAGAAAATATTAATTCAACTCCAATATTAAAAATAAAAACATAATATTTTTTGAAAACTCAAGTTTTTAAAAAAATTCCTGTTATTAATTCCAATTTTTTTATATAATATAATTAATTAATGTATTTATAAAATTTATTTTCTAAAATACGTTTTTATAATATTAAAATTGTTATATATTTATATAATTTATTCTAGATTAACTATATGTAAAAACAATATAAATAATTTGAAATTGGGTTCCAATTTGCATCTTTATTTCTATTATTCTTTTTATGTCATATTGTAAATTAATAAATTTATTCGGCTTAATGTTACTAAAATAATTTAATTTTAAATGATTTTTTTTCCTTCATAAATCCTTTTTCTTTTGCAAAAAAAAAAAAGAAAAAAAAAGAAAAAAATACAAGGTAAAATCTCGTCAATAGTTACTGTGTTAAGTTTTAACGAAAGTAGGATTTGATGCAAGGTAAAATGAAATACAAGGCGATTTCACGCAATAAAACAACACACACAAGGGGATTTGGTGCAAGTTTTGCTTAACACAAATTTTTTTATGCTATTTACACAATAATGAATAAACATAGTTGACAATTTCACCATTGAAATTTTTAATTACCCATCCAAAGTGCGGCGTCCGTTAGATTACACGACCTAGATGTAGCGGACGTTAAAAACCACTCAGATTAAATTAGCAACACGGCTTGTGGAAAATCCTCTTCCTCCAGGCTTCCCTTTCAGTCCTCAGAACACTATTTACCGATCTGCAACAAATGGTTTGCTTGAATGATGTGGCTATAATCCAAGTAATAAAATGACGAGTAACCCGAAACTCAACCTACGTACTTTGCATCTAATTATATATGTTTATCATAATTAATTAGAGGCAAGAAACATCTTGTTGTTTCCTAACAAGCTATAGTTTACTGTGTATGTGCTAGGCTCCTTCATTTATCATTATATATATGTTGTGTTGTTGATGTTGTGTAATTCTTCAATTTACCTCATAGATAACTCCTACTTTTATTTGCTTTTCACATAGAATCTATTTGCGTGGATTTTTCGAATTTTTTACTACAAATTCTTTTAATATAATTGGTAATTTGATCAATTTTCTATTACTATATTTTCTATGCTAGCTGGAATCAGCTTTCGGTTAAAACACGATTCTGATTGCATTTATCTTTACTTACAAACACTAGTGGAACATACCAGGGGCAAGGGGCTGTGCCCCCAAACCCCCACAAAAAAAAAAAGAGAAAAAAAGGAAAGAAAGAAAACCACAATTTGTAAATTCGAAGTAATATTTTTAAAATATAGGTTTTGGTCCCCAATTTTTTTTTTTAATTTGACCCTTCAATTTATATTTCTCATGTAAGTTTATATATTTTCTTATATATATTATACCAATATAAAATATTATGGTTAAAACTTCTACTTTTTCAAAATAATACTTATAAATATTACATTTTTTTTATTAATTATCCTAAACAAATTCTAAGGCGATGCCCCCGAACCCTCAAGAACTTAACTTCTTCCACCGTTATATTATTTCATAAAACACTCCCCCTCCCGGGCCCAAATAAAATTTAGGTTTCGTCCATGGTGATAAATGTTGTTTCATGCCATTTTGGCTTCAATTGTGATTTTGACAATTTTTTTTCTAAATTTGACGAAAGCTCAAAACACGGTATTTGTAATTATTTGAGTTAACTTTCTAATTCAAATTGAATCACCAGAATTGGATGTCCGGTGAGAAATATATGCATGAATCAACGAACATTGTCTACAACTTTAATGATTTGAATTATCGAAAATTCAAAATGTAACTGAACATGCATAAATTTATCAACCGACATTCAATCCAGGTGATTCAAGGTGGATTAGAAAGTTAACTCAAAGGACTACAATTTCCGTGGTTTGAATTTTGCCAAAATCAGGATAAAAAAGAGTCAAAATCAAGTTCGAACTCAAAACGATATTAGTCAATATAGTTTGTAAAACATGAATTCCACACCTAATTGCTTGACATTTGACATCAATTGGTGACATGTCCTCAATTTCATGCCATGTGGCAAATTAATTAGTGGAAATAAATCATCAAAAAACATGTCATCACCACTTGCCATATATTTATATTTAATTATTTTCATGTCATTTGTTTTATTAACTAAACAACTTCAAACAATGAATAGAATTTTTTTATTTTTGAAAACTCTAAATAGATTTTTCTTTAATTTCATTTTAACAATAATTAGTTTAATTTGAATTTAGTTAAATCCAATTTGAAATCTTGCCTTATTATAGTTACATATTCGATGTTGTTACGGAAATTTTGTACTTTAGTTCATAAACTTGAATTTGTATTAAAAAGTTATTGTAGATCAAATTAATTTGATATTATACATTTTACATGATATGACCAGAGAAAAGGTCTTTTATTTTTTACTAATTTAATATATGATTAATTATACAAGATTTATTACAATTCATTTAACTACAAATATTCTGACTAATTTTTCAAATTAAAATTTTAAACCATGTAAAAATAAAATTGTTAAACTAGGGTATTATAGCTTTAATAATTGATTATTAAATATTTTAACATTGTATATAACTCGATATCGTTTAAGTATTGGAATACATGAGTTCTTTTGTCTAACTTTTAAATTTATTTATCTAAATTAGTGGAAATATTCTTAAGTTTTCTATTTTCCCATCATCTTTAATAAGATATATTTATTGGGCAAATCGCAAAGAGGGATATGTAAATGCACATTGGTCCAGACGAAAAACAGTATTTCAAATAAACACGTCCCCATGTCTTTTTGTCTAAATATACCCTCCATAATATAATTTTTATCAATTTCATCCGTTATACTCTAATTTTCTCAATTTTACACATTGACCCCGGATTTAAAAAAATATATCACGTTAACCCCCATTTTAATAATTTTCAGAAAAAATATATTTTTTTAAAGAAAATAATTTTTTTTCAGAATTTTTTTTTCCGGCCAGATTTCGGCGTTGACTTTTTTTTTTTGGATTTTTTTTTCTTAAAAAATTATTTTAATTAATATTACTGTCTTGGCTGCTAAATTACTGTCTTCAACAGTAATTTAACTGTTAATTGACTTTCGCAGTAATATTGAATACCAAAACAGTAATATTACTGTCCCAAGCAGGTGTCTCAGACAGTAATATTACTGTCCAATATTATGAATATTACTTTCCCGAACAGTAATATTACTAATATTACTGTCTCAAACAGTAATATTATTGCATGAGACAGTAATATTACGGTCGAAGACAGTAATACTACGGTTGAGAACAACAAAATTGCAAGCCAAGACGATGAAATTATTTAATACAGTAATATTACTGTCTCATACAGTTAAATTACTGTTTCCGACAGTTAAATTACTGTTGGGGACAGTAATATTAATTAAAATATTTTTTTAAGAAGAAACAAAATTAAAAAAAAAAGGTCATTTAACAGTTGAATTGCTGTTGGAAAAAAAGGTTATTTTTTATTCAGAAAAAGCAAAATAAAAAAAAAATCAATGCTGAAGTTTGGCGGTTGACCTGCCGGAGAAAAAAAATCAACGCCGGAAATCGGCGGTTTCCGGTGGTGGCGGGTCAAAATTGGTTATTTTGTGAAGTTGGACTAGTTTGGGTGTAAATCATGGAATTGGAGTTAAATTGGGTTTCAATGAATTGTGGGCAATTTTGGTATATATAAAGGGTTTTCCTTATTCGCAGATAAGTTTGAATGAGCTAGAATTATTTGAAATACAAAAAAGTTGGATATCTAAGCTCCCTTGTCATGGGTCTCTTTGCCATTAACCCATATTTATTTTGTTAATTAACTTCCGTTTCTTAAATATTTGTCGAATAAAATTATTGATTTTATAAAGTTTATAAGAATCTAATATCTATTCTATATCTCTACGTTTTTTTTTTTTTTTGAAATTACAATATATTCGATTGATTTAGACAAAAATCCAATAAAATTTTATTTGTTAATTTATTATTTATATAAGCATTTTATAGTGACTTTTGTTTACTTAAAAAATTGACTTATTTTCATTGGCATCAGCCTTTTCGTTAGTTTCTATCACATGTGTAAATCAATTTAAGTTGTATATTAACAAGGATAAATTACGAAAACCAACTGAACTTAGGCTAAATTAAGAAAAACACCCACATATATTCGTAAACAAAATTTTCCTGATGTTTGTTTCCGTCTTACACCGACACCTTACGGTGTGATTTTTCACGAAATGTTTTATTACATGGAATATTTCCCGAAAAATATTGATTCTACCCTGCAGACGCGGCATTTCTTTATGGCACTTTTAAAAGAAAAAAAAAATCTTTATTACCATTATCGGCCCCGAGGATAAAAGAAATGTCACGTCTGCAGGGGTAGAATCCGCATTTTTTGGGATATTACATGGAATAAAAAAAATCGTAAAAAATCACACCATAAGGGGTCGCAGAAACAAACATCACGGGATTTTGGTAATTACCGATGGATCGTGGGAGTTTTCTGTAATTTAATCTAAGTGCAAGGGAATTTTCATAATTTATCCTATTAACAAAAATTAGTGTTCTTCTTGCGTTTTAATGTTTGCTTATACACTTATAATATTTAAAAAAAAAATAATGTCAATCTATATAAAACATATAAGATGAATTCCATTATCAATTGGACATTTGGCAATTTCAATTGATGACATGTCATCAATTTCATCCCATGTGGCAAATTGATAGGTGGAAATAGATTATCAAAAATTATATCATCTTTATGCTTAAATTTTCAAATTTACAAATCTGGTTTATGGAAATTCATTAATTGTATAAATCATAAGTAAACATACAAAATTGGCAACTATATTGTGTTACAATTGTATAAAATAAATTATTTATAAAAGTTTATTTATATTTTATTATTTTTTTCTGTCTAATTTTTTTAATAATGTAATCTTATGCAAACTTGATTTCGAATTATGAAACATTAAATCGGAAAAACAAATTACCAGCTTGAATAAATAATCTATATCTATATAGTTAGTATAAAATTACGATGTACCGATTGCATGTGATAAATAGAATAGTAATGGAATATATCTATAATCTAATAAATGCAAGATTATAATATAGCGTGATTTGTTAACATTTTATTTTTTGTAAAGAATATCATGTTGATTAATATTTAAATTAGGGCAAACTGACAATCCAATGATCAGTAATTACCAGGTTTGTATCTTGATTTCATTATGGTTGAATTACACTAATTTTGTGATTTTTTTAAACAAGATATTCAGTTAATACTAAATCGTATACATATTGGTCAGTGTTGGTGTAAGTATTAGTATCAGTATAAATATCAGTTTTAGTATCAAAAGTATCAGTATCGGTATCGGTATCGGTATTCATATCGGTATCGGTATCGCTACGGTATTGGTATTGGTATCGGTATCGGTATCGGTATCGATATCGGTATCGGTATCGGTATTGGTATCATTATGGGTATTTGTATCAGTATTGATATCAATATCGGTATCAATATCAGTATCAGTATCAATATTGGTGTAAGTATTGGTGTAAGTATTAATATCAATATTAGTATCAGTATTAGTATTGGTATGAGTATGAGTATTGGTATTAGTATTGACATGAGTATTAGTATTAGTATCAATATTAGTATTAGTATTGGTATCGATATTGGTATCGGTATCAGTATCGATATCGGTATCGGTGTCGATATCGGTATCAATATAGGTATTAGTATCGGCATCAGTATTGGTATCAATATCAATATCATCATTGGTACAGTATTGATATCAGTATTGGTATCAGTATTTGTATCGGCATTGGTATAAGTACCAGTATCGGTATTGGTATCAGTATTGGTGTAAGTATTCATATCGATATGAGTATCAATGCTAAAATCAATATTAGTATTAGTATCAGTGTTAGTACCAGTAGTCGTATCAGTATTGGTATTGGTATCGGTACCGGTATTGATATCAGTATCGGTATCGGTATCTGTATCGGTATCGGTGTCGATATCGGTACCAATAAGGGTATATGTATTGGTATTGGTATCAATATTGATATCGGTATCAGTATCGATATAGGTATGGGTATTCGTATTAGTATCACTATCAGTATTAGTATTAGTATCAATATTGGTGTAAATTTTATTATCATTATCAGTATTAGTATTAGCATCAGTCTTTATATTTGTATCGATAATAGTATCACTATCTGTATTAATATCGATATCAGTAACGATATCAATATTAATAATATTATTGGTATCAATATCGGTATTGGTTTCAGTATTGGTATTAGTGTCGGTATTGGTATCAATATTGATTTCAGTGTTGGTATCAATATCATTATCAATATTAGTATCAATATTAGTTGGTAATATTAGTTGGTATCAATATTGATATCAGTGTTGGTATCAATATCGTTATCAATATTAGTATCAATATTATGTATCAGTATTTGTATCATTATTATTAGTATAAATATTATTATTAGTATGAGTATTAGTATTATTGTATGAGTATTAGTATTGGTATTAGTATCGTTATAGATATTGATACGAGTATTGGTATGAGTATTATTATCAGTATTAGTATCGGTATTGGTATCGGTATCGGTATCGGTATCGGTATCGGTATCGGTATATGCCTTGGCAACAAAACAAGGCATAACTCAACAATCACAGAACTCGCAAAACTAAACCATGATATTGCGGTATCGGTATCGGTATCGGTCATGCCTTGACAACAAAACAAGGCATAACTCAACAATCACCAAACTCGCAAAACTAAACCATGATATTGCAGCAACTATGAGGATATAATACATCGAGAAATGAGTAAGTGAAGCAAAACGAAAATCTGAACATTAGCAGGAGCAAGCAAATTTTGAACATAAACAAGTTAGGTGCACATAATCCATGAGATATTTCACGAGTAAAAAGAGATTCTAAATGCACAAAATAAACATAAAGAAAAAGACGACATCGAATTCCATAGGCATATATAGTAGCTTCCCTGACCTTGGAATTACCTGCAAATGCGAAAAAATCCAATGAAAAGCATACAGTAGAAAGCTGTTGGAGAACAATTGAGAACATGCATCTCTCACATGTTTCATGCTAGAAAAATAAGCAGAGTACAACCTATTCAAATAGAGTGTCATAAAGCCTACCAGCAAATAATGAGACCATAACAAGGTGGTCACACTTGCTTTTTGGTAATATTTAGTTGAAAACAAACAAATATGTCATTTAACTCGTCTAATGAAACTAACAGTGCGAACAACACAAATCGATACGAGGGATTGAAAATATATACCCATGCGTAAATAACATTATTAAACATATAGCTGGTTAAGAAAACAAAAAAATACAGGAAATCTAGAATTGAAAATTAATTACCTATAGGAGGATGTAAAATTGCGCATGCCTAGACAATATGAACAGAAAATATGCGAATTTCATCGGATTGAAATACGAGCTCTGCTTTAAAAGTTTTGGGAGCGGCATCATCATCATCAAGCTTGGCGGTAAACGTGAAGTACAATGAGTGCGTGAAATGGATGGGTAGACTTCTGAATGCTTTGACAACTTCCACCAACTTGTATTCGGTCGACTGCACACAGAAAAGAAGCAAGTTATGCTTAAATGTGGTTCATTTAAGACAAAAACAAAATTTCAAAAAAAAACATACGTGTCTTTTGTTGAAGGCATTGATTGCAATTTGAACATAAACTATGAAATCTTGGACGGCTGAGGGATCATTAAAGCCGGTGAAATCTCGATCGTAGATGAGCTTAGCCATAGGCCTCTGCATAAAAATAATTAATTATAAGATAATATATAATTAATTGTTATAATTAAATATAAATTACAGTAACTTACGCCCAACATATACAGGCGAGCAGCCTTGTCAGTGATCCTTAATTCGGTAAGCTTGGGCTTAAAATATTCATATTTGATCGATTCCTCCTTGCACAATTTCTTCACTTGTCTAAGCATCCTTTTTATCCTTAACCCTCGCTTACCCGTTTCCGTTTCCGTTTCCGTTTCCGTTTCCGTTGCCGTTTCTATTTCATTCTTCAATTTTTCGACTTGAGAAAGTATCTCCAAGATATTATGCTCACGCTGCTGCTTTGCCAAATCCAATTTCAATTTCGGGTATTGCAATTTTACTTTCACTTTCATGCTCTCCGATTCCTCTAACTGCGATTTCACATTCGTGCCGGATGCAGATCCACAAGAAGCCATCTCTCTCTCTCTCTCTCTCTCAACAGACGGTTCTTCTCTTCCCTTTTCTTTTCTAAAGTTTCTTAACCCAAACCCGAGAGTCCTTTATTCCCTTTTGGATGGAACGCCTCCTCCAAATCTATATAATCTATACAATATTCATCCAATTTAACACCAACCCAAAAATCAAAGTTTCACTATAATAGACCCCCACTCCTTAACTTTTATTTCAAATAAATTCCAAAAAGTAATTTCATTAAATTCACAAATAAATATATATGTATATATTAAAATCACCTCAAAAATCTTTTAGTATATAAAAAGTAATATAATAGTGTCTTCAATAAAAATATTTTTTTGACTAATATTTCGGGCCCAACTAGATGTATATTTGTACCTTCACACCACAACTTATATTTCTTGTAATAAAAAAATATAAAATTTAATAATATATTGAAATTGATATATTAATTTTAAGTAGATAATTAGCAAGACCCCCTCATCTAGGTAAATGTGTTAAGAAAACCCCCTCTCCCAAAAATAATTAGAGAAAACCCCCTTACCTAATATCCTACCCAAATATTATTTAATAATTCCCAAACCACCCTTATTACCCCTAACCCATTGCCGTTCTCTTTTTTTTTTTTCTCCTCCTCTCGTCTTCTCTCTTCTGCCTTTCTCTCTTATTCTTTTCTCGTATTTCCTCTTCTCGTCTTTTCACTTCTCTCTTCTCTTGGCAATTACCTCCGCCATGGATTATCGGTTAGAGGAAGATGCCTTTGTATTCGCCACCCAACTGACCATGGCGGCGGTGGATTTGGCTACAAGCGGCGGCCGAAATCTTCGGATCTGAAATCACCGGTGATCTGGTGGACGGAATCTGAGGAGGAGGAGGGGAAATCGTCTGCGGCGGGGTGCATATCGGTATGTTTTTGGGAACTTTGAGCTCCGTTTCTTCCTTGTCTCTCTTTTGGGCCATAGATTCGGCCGGGATGAAAGGTGTTCTAGGTTATCGGTGGGGAAAGAGAAGAAGAAGAAAGAAGAAGGGCTTGGTGTGCAAAAAAAAAAAAACAGAAATGAAATGAGTGGAAAATGAGGAAATGGGAAATGTGTGTTAGAATATAGCAGTGGGATGGTGATGTTGTGGTGTGGCGACGACGTGGTGACGATGAAGAGCAGATCTAGGGTTTTTTGGTGGATTGTGGCGGAAGACGGCGCAGAAAAAAAATTCGCGCAGGCAGGGCCCTTAATCGACTACGTGTGTTTAATCGACTATGTTCAACAGTCGATTAAGGCTTAATCAACTATGTTCACTAGTCGATTAAAGCTTAATCGACTATGTTCAGTAGTCGATTAAGGTTAACCGACTCTAGTTGTTATTTTTTTTTTTTTTTGATTTTTTGTTTATTGATTCCAATGAATAAATCAATAACAATGTTTGTATATTGTTTTTTAAATATAGTTGATTTTGCATTTTTTTTGTAATTTTGATTTGTTATTTTTAACAGCTAAAATTTTAATCGACTATGCATTAATAAACCTGATAGAGAAAAAAATTAAAAAACCAAAAAAATTTAAAAACAAAATTAGAAACAAAAAAAAAATAAAAAAATTAAAGATTTTCCTTAATCGACTATGAAGCATAGTCGTTTTAAGACTAATCGACTATGCTTCATAGTCGATTAAAAAAACGAAAAAAAAAAAAAAAAACCGCGGAGCGCTGACCCAGTGATGAGGTGGCGGGCGGGGGTAAAGATGGAAAATATAATGGCTGAAAATGGGTGTGGACTTTTCTCAAATGGACTAAAATATTTTGGGCCTCCCTCAATTAAAAAAAGTAGTGAGGGGGTTTTCTCAAAGAGCCCCTAATTTAATTCAAATTCTTAAACATCTAATTCTAAAAATATAATATATTTCAAGGAATTGATACTAAAAAATATTAAAAAATCGAAAATATATACATGATATAAAAAATATCGAAATTATATACATAGTATAAAAAAATTGAATATTCATACATTAAAAATTGAGATTTCTGAACTTTCAAAAACAATATAGGTGGACAATAGATAAGATTTATCGAATGTATAAATCTATGAAATATTATTTATACGTGGTAATTGTTTAAATGACTGTATAAATGTTAGATAGGAAATAACTTAAATAAATACCAAAAAAACATTGTCAACTCACTAATTGAAGAATCCACCTCATCAATTGAACTACAACTAAGCAATTTTTATAAATGACATCATTATTTGCCACATATCATGCCATAAATTAAATCTCTTGTAAAGAGAGGTCTCTATTGGTTTAAATGATTAGGGGTGATAAAAAATACAATCACCCCTAATCAATCGATTGGTTCACTGGAGTGAAACCCGGGATAGACTGCTGGCCCGGTACCCAATCACCAAACACGTGATCATTGAGGGTATACATCCTTTTTTATAGATTATAAAATTCTCATATTTATAATTAATATATAGTTAGGTAAATGACAATTGTCAATTTACCATAATACCAAAAAATTACGCCATTGTTCAATCCTCTCTTTCTTGTTCATTGTCCATCTCCAAGCGAATACCACAACTAGGAATTTAGAATTTTCTAGTAGTGTCTTTTTTTTTTTAGTGACTACAGTATTGTCTAACAATTTGAATATTTCGTATTGTCTGACAATTTGAATATTTATACATGTAAGTTAATTTTTGTTGGTCTTTTTTTTTAGTAATATTAGGAAGTTCGATTAAAACAAGTATATTTGTGTTTCGATTGTTAGACTTCGTTTTTTATGCATAAATGACCCATTTTCATTTTAATAATTTTATATGTATCAATATTAGTATCACTATCAGTATTAATATTAGTATGAGTATCTATATATCCATATAAGTATCAGTATTTCTATGAGTCTCAACAATGAGTATCCATAGGATTATCAGTATTAGTATCGATAATAGTATCAATATTAATATTAATATCAGTATCAATATCATTTTTTTGTATTAATTTTAGTATAAGTATATCAGTATAATATCATATCAATATTAGTCTTAGTATCATTATTGGTATCAATATGAGTATCAATATTAGTAGCAATATTAGTATGAGTATGAATATAAGTATGATAGTATCCATATGAGTATTATTATGATTCTCAATATTAGTATTAATAGCAATATCAATATTATTATCAGTATCAATATGAGTATCAATATGAGTATCAATATCAGTATGACTATCAACTATCAGTATGAGTATCAATATTAGTATATGTATGATTATAAATATTAATTAGTATCAGTATTAATATCAATATTACTATCAATATCAATATCAATATGAGTATCAACATTAATATCGATATTAGTATAAGTCTTGGTAATTAACAATATCAAAATCAATATGGATATCAGTATTAGTATCATTATCATTAGTTGCCGGATCAACCCCCGGATTTTTGCAAAAAAAATTAAAAATTGCTTCCTTAATTAAAGAAAATAATTTATACACGTATTATTTCAGAAAAAATCACATTATATTGATTTCTGCTGAATATTTAAAACTTAATGAGGGTAATTTCACTATTTATTGATTTTATTTATTTAAAGAGTGCAAAATAACAAATTAAATTATTATTTTCTTCCACCCCAATATAATTTCGAGCATACAAAATGCAAAAAAACAAAATTCACAACGAATTACTGAAAAAACTATATTTTCTTACAAAAATAAATATTCTCACTAAATTATTTGATCGTGAAAATATTTGGTAGAAATCTGTGGATCGGAAGAAAATATAATTTTCAAATAATTTGATACCTAAATTGCTGAAGAATATTATTTATTCTTTTAGTTTTTTGTAAAAAACTATTTGTGAAAAAAAATTAATGTGTTGATTTATTTTTGCACTTTGTAGTTTCGAAAGGATTGATGAATAAAAAAATTAATTTGAAATTTGACATCCTATAAAATAGCACCAAATATATTGAATTACCTTCATGAGCTATAAAAAAATATGCGGGGATATGCATAATAAATTGAGTTAATTTTATTTCATATTTCGGTTGTTTTTTCTGAAATTCATAACATAATCTTTATACTATGTAGTCAAAAAATTATTTCTTAAAATCGAATCTATAATTAATATTTTAAAATAAAATAAACTGAAATAATGATAACATTAAATTATTTATTATGTGATAAATTACATGAAATGCCATGGGAGACCAAATCATTCTCTGGTGAAATGGTTAAATAATTTTATTTTATTATTTGATATAAATGAAATGCTTAGGATATCACTAAACACTATTTTCAACAAAAAATTGTGAAAACGTAAAATAGTATGTTACGGGTGGGAGATGACCCTGTTTTTCACCACCAAAATAAAATTTAGTGAAAAAGTAGGTATAACATTATATTTAAGGGTGGAAAAAATGGGATATGACCCATTTTTACTCTCTCTTAATACATCATATATTTAAATTTTAAAGGGTAAATGGAACTTAACCCCCATGTGGTTTCACCTTTGTGCACTTCACCCCTCTGGTTCAATTTTGGCAATTAAACCCCTTGTAGTTATCCATTTGTAGCAGTCATTCAATTAACTAGCGGAAAATATTAAGTACCTGAAATACCCTTTTATTTTTCTACTATTTGCAGGTCAAAAGCATGACAAAATTCTTATATTTTCCTTTTATGGAAAAATGTAAATTCAATATGATTTAATTATAAATAACCCAAATCCATGGGACTAAACTACAAATTTTTAGACTTTCTTGAAAACCCCAATCCTAATCATCATCTTCTCCGTTCAGGCGTTACAATCATGGTTATCGGATCGTAAAAATATCTCGTATCATTTTGCTCCACATCTCGTACCGTATCGTTATCGTATCGTATCGTAAGATATTTAACCAACTATTAAAATAGTAAAAAATATATATCTACATTATAAAAATATTATAAACATACAAAATTTATTATTTTTAAGTTAAACTACTCATTTCAAAATAGATATAAATTCAAGTTTCGACATCTTATTATAAAATAGGACAAAAAATATAATTGTTCATCAAATAACATCATCTAAGGTGGTGTTTGTCTAGGCTTATAAGATGTTTAAGAGCTTATAAGCTCTTCCAATGTGTTAGGTAATTTTTTTAAACAGATCTTAAAAATTCAAAATATAAGTTGTGGAGTTTTAAAAAAATACATTTACCCCGCCTATTTAGTTAAGATCTAATAATGAGTAAAAATATCTTGTAAGATTATTATCTAAACACTTGAAAAAATAATTCTAAAAGTAAGACGTAACAACTTATCAACTCTTAAAACAGCTTATCAGATGTAAGAGTTTATCAGCTGTTTAAAATAAACTTTAGCGAAATAGGCCCAAGTTCAAATTCGAAAACCTAATTTGTAAAAATATTCGATCACTCGTAATTTTAAAGATCAATGTCACTTAAATCGTCCTCATCCACCAACTTTAAACGATTGCCTTCATCATTATCAATCGCAAAATCCAGTCAAAAAACGCCTTGAATTGGTTTAGAATCGCAAAATTAAAATCGCAAGAATCTATAGAAATTGAGTTACAGTTGCGATATTGTAAGGATTGGTGAAGAGATTGAAGAGAAAAGTGTGAATTAAGGTTAGGATATTGAAGAAATTTGTTCAAATCCATTTTCAGAGCAGTTGATTGCGTTTCTTCTTCTTTTTTTCGTTTTTTTTAATTATCGACTAATATCGTAAATATCGTATCGTATCGTGATACGACGATACGATACGATATCTCGCGGTATTAAACGGTATTTATCAATAAGCGATACAAAACCCGAGTTGTATCGTTTTGATTGGAACCGTACCGTATCACGATATATATCGCGGTATATCGCGAGATTAACTACCATGGTTACAATCCCTTCCCTTCTTCTCTGTTCACATCCTCCACAACCTCTTTCTTTCCACTCCACAACAATCCTCCATTCCCTTCTTCTCCTTTCAATTGGCTAACGTCGTGGGAGGCTAATCCCCATTTTCTTTCTCCATTTTCCGTACTTAAACTTGCAAACTGAGATTCGGCTTTGGAGAGTTGAATCGGAGAGGATAAGGAGAAATACATCCCTCAAATGAGATTTGTGGAGGTTGGTGTGCGGCGGATTTTCTGAAGGAAAGAAGAAAGATTGAGGGGGCGTGTGTGCGTGTTGGCGTCGCCGGAGGATAAGGTGAAAGGTTGGGGGTGTGTGTGCGTGCGGCGAATCTTTTGAAGAAAGAAATGATTTTAATTAAATTTTAAAAAGTTTTAATTTAACTACTTTAGTTTTGACATTGTTTTCAATTTGGTCCCTTAATTTAAAAAAATACCTGTTTAGGGACCGAGCGAGTGAAATACACTCACTTTAGTTAATGATAAACCTACATGTTATTTTGGTTGAATTATCTGCTAATAAGTTCATTACTAAAATTAGTTATTCCGCATAAGATTCACGTGTCGATTGCATTATCATGAGATAAGTTATTTTCATTTAATTCCATTTGTAATTGATCCCCGTGCTAGTTAGTATTAGTTACAGATAATATGAAAAAAAAAAAAAAAAAAAAACATAATTTCATTACCATTAATTTAAAGCACTTCCACAAACACATGCAAATTCATCTACAGAAGATGATCGAGGCAGACACATATGATATACATACATATACATACACACGCACACACAGTACAGCTGTAAACTAGTGAGATATCGCAAGCAGAGACTGAGACATCTTCTCGTACTTAAACCCTAACCCCAAAGAATCATCCGCCGACCAAACAAAGATTCCATGAAGATTCCCCTCACTCTTCAACCTACTACACGCCGTGAAGAATCCGTCACGGGGGCCCAAACCCCCACTCCCATCGCTGATAAAACTAACCAACACCTTCCCTCCACCGTAATTCAAACTCTGCTCCGCAAAATACCCCAAGAATTTCTCGACACTAATCCCTTCATCGTAAGCGTAGAACTGGAAATTCACGTAGTCGATCACGCGCCCGTAGCTTCTCCACAGCGCCGTGTAGTGGCTCTGAACTTGTTCGTCGTCGAACGGAGCTATCGAGGCGAAAGAAATCACCCCGTTGTTCTTCAGCGTCGAGACCAGCCTCCCAATGCACTCCGCGAAAACTTCGGGGGTCGATTTGAAGTGCTCGTAGTCGATGTCGATCCCGTCGAGGTTGTAGGATTGGATGATTTTTGTTAGGGAGGCGACGGCGTTGGGGAGCCAGGATTCGACGGAGGTAGGGTTGAAGTAGGCCGGGTGACCGTCGGCCGCCGTGTCGCCGCCTAGGCTGAGTGCAACTTTGACGTTAGGGTTTCGGGATTTGATGGCGGAGACTTGTGATGGGGTGAGGTTGTCTGTGTCCCAGAATACGTTGAAGTTGCCGTTTGTCGGAGTGGAGGTGGTGGTGGTGTAGTCGATGGCGAATGAGAGGATGAAGTGGAAATCGACATTTTGGTTTATCGGGAGGTCGGAGAATTTGACGCCGTTGAATTCCGCTCCGATGTATTCGCGGAAGAGGTTGGAGTTGTTGTTGGCTGCGGCGGCGGTAGATGATGATGTGGCAAAGATGATTAGGGTTAATTGGAAGATGAAAATAATTAGTTTGGAGGAATATTCCATTTTTGCTTCGTTTTGATTTTCTTGTGCAGTGTGTTGGGTTGAGGAAATTAGATTCACTTAAAATTTATATAGTGCGTACTAGATTGTTTGAAATAAATAAATTAAATACATATAAAATAATTATGCATGTGTGCCGTTGAAGGAAATTTTGCAAGAAGTGTGTGATGGATTATTAGGTATATACATGAAAGAACTTAGTTTTGGTTATGAAGAGTGTTCACTGCATGCATGTAATATAGTTGTTGAAGTTAGTTTTGCTGTCAAAAGAGTGTTCATTACGTTTCGTTTGCCTACTTGAAAGTCAACAGGTAATTAGACGATGCTACACCTGGTTATATACATTGAGTGCTTGTTAATCATAGATTAGATTACACCCGGTGTACGTAGCATCTAATTTCCGGTACTATGTTATTATTATTAAATGTTACATATATTCAACGAAATCCTAAGATAAGATACGTATTTAAAGATGATAATATCCTATTAATTATAATTTATAACACTATTGCAACTAGAAATGAAAGATTAATGTCGATCTAAAACAAATAACTAACATCCTATTCCAAACTAAATAATATTACTAATAAAATATTAAATTAATAAATTTATAATTTGATATTAAATTTTGAAATGGTACAACTTTCGTCCCACTCCAATTGGGCCGAAAGGAAACTCTGTTTAGAGAATATATTATCTACATGGGCCTAATTAAATCCTATTGATGGGTTATACTCTGGCCTATATCGTCAAAGTAAATCAAAGAAACGTGTTTCTCTGTATTAACTTTTTTCTGGTTCACATTCAATATCCAAACGGAACATAACATTTATTCAATAAATTATTAATAATAATAAATAAATAAAAAAGAAAAAAAAGAGGGAAGAAGAAAAATAGTATATATAGACGACGCAGATTGGATCCAATCTGATGTTTGAGTATTAATATGAGTATTACTATGAATATCAATATCAATATGAGTATCAATATTAGTATCAGTATCATTAGCAAGAATATTTAATAACGGAAAAAATAACAAAATAACAAAATATAAATATTAAAAAAAAGAAAAAGAAAAAAATGCGTACAACGAGAAAGGGTAATTCGGTTATTTTCATGTAATTGGATTGATGTTAATTAATGAAACCAAACATCAAATACTATTAAATAATGGGGAGATAAAAAATTCAAAATTTGATAACAAACATCTTTTAAAATAATAGGCCTATTATTTTCTAGGGAGAACTATCTTATCTAGGCTGATCTTATCTTGGCAACCAAACGAGGTCTTAGTGTATTAGTATTAACATTAGCATTAGTATTAGTGCATTATCATTAGTATTAGTATATTAGTATTGATATTAGTACTAGTTGTATTAGTATTAGTATTTGTATTAGTATTAACTATTTCCTACTTTTTCAATGATTCCACTTAGAAGGAATTATTGAACAAACATTTATTTATTTGATTAATATTAGTATTAATATTAGTATTAGTATTAGTATTGTATTAGGATCAGTATCAGTGTTAGTATCAATATTAGTATCAAAATTAGTATCAATTTTAGTATGAGTATAAATATCAGTATTAGTATCAGTATCACTATCAGTATCAAATATCAATATTAGTGTTAGTATTACTATTATTACAGTATCTTATATATAAAAGGAAAATATTTTGAACTAAAACCTAAACCTAAACCTAGGGCAGTTTATTAATTTCTTATTTTTGCAGATTTTTTTCTCTTTTGCTTTCCTTTTTTGAATCCACGTCGTTTTTTCCCCTTTAAATTTGAATACAATTGTCGGAATAAAAAACTTCCAAACTGTCTGCTAGGCACACTAGGCACAAAACCTACTCCACGATATAAACCCACTCACACACGTTCTTTTCATAACTCCCACATACGTTCACTTATATATCAGCTTTTGATTGCAGCATCCATCCTATTCATTAGAGCGCATCGGAGGACGATTTTGTGGCAGTGGGTAAATCATTTTTCCCCTTCATCTGCGATATATTTTGGATTCCATTTTGTTATGAATAAGTTTTCTTTCTTGCATGTTTTTATTAAACCGAAATGTCCACCTTATTTTTGGGTGATGTCGTGTTTTTCCTTTCCATTTCGAGTTACTCTGGATTCAATTTGCTGATTATTTTTTTGTTGCAGGTGTTTTTTAATTGAAGTTGTATTTTTGTTGTTGCATCTTCTGTATCTGAAATCAGGTATATTTTCTGGAAGAACAATATTTTAGTGGTCCCATTTCAACCAATTTTTTTTGGTGCAGAAAATGAGAGCGAGGCTCGAGAAGATGAAGAAGAATGCCGAGAATGAGGAATTTGACAATGTAATTTTTTTCAATTTTTTTAGTATTTTGTTTTATTTTTTATTTTTTTACCTATTCTGCTTGACCTGGTATATTTTTTTTTTTAATTTTTTTTTTATGTCTATGAATATTGAAAAATAGACGAGTTCAATTTTTAGTGTTTGTAAATTCGAAAAAGGCATCTAAAATATGAAAATAGTTGTAAATTGGTAGGGTCGTTCTATTTTTTTTCTCATTTAGTTAAGATATTGAATTCATATAGATATAAACCTGATGAGCGTGGTAAAAAAAACTGATTTACTGTACAGTAAGTAATTCTTATGCATCATTTTAATTATTGGAGTTGGCTGAGATACATAGCATATTAGCTATAATTTGAGACAACCTGCAAACAGCTATGTGCAGGTCATTTTCTTTAGTTGATGGTGCCCGAGTATTGGTTAGGATGTTACAATGTGCCCAAATAGATGTCTGTTAATCATCAAATAGGATAAACAGTCTTCTTCTTTTAGCATGACAATTGCTAAATATGTTAAATCTAATATTGTATACAATTGGACTCTATTACAATTTAGCGATTGGGTATTTGGTAGTCTCCAAATAACGGATAAAAACACTATGGATGTTAGTCATTTAATAGGTTACCTCCATTAACCCTTATTATTTCTTAGGACAATAAGATTTAGTAACAATCAACGGCAAACAAGTGGATGAATAAGAAGTCCTGATTGTTTATATTATGATAGTAATAATATGTTTACAATATATATTTGTTTCACTAAGAATAATATTGTTTAATTCATGTATTTGTCCTTTTAGTTTATGTGGATGGTGTACATAATGGTAAGCAAAATAGTTGAATCTGGTCCGTGTAAAGCTAAACATTTTTGGAATTACTTCAATGTTTCATGTAAAACATTGGCGATGGACTCCGACGGCTGATAACTGTTCTTGCAGCGTGTGTTTTCCCTTTGGATGAGAATGTAATTATGTGGACTTTGTGTTGCAATATATGCTTCTCTTATACTCTTTTGGCGCACATGGCAGACTTTGCGGACTGACAGAGGTATAGAAGTACTACATATATTGTCATGAAATACTGATCAATATCCTCAAATATCAAGAAGGGATAATCGAATACTAAAATCATTGGCTTAATTATAGGTGAGAATTAATATCAACTTACCTATTTATTCACCTCTTATCTTCTGAAAATGAGAGACTTAATTTTGTAGATGTGAAGTTCAATTATTACCATTGGATTCTATTTAATATCTGATATTAGCTTTACAGACTCAAAAAGGAATATGGCTTGGAGAAGTTCTTAACATAAGATTGGATGATGATTTGATTATCTCTGATTTGCTTCAAGATGGGTAGATAATGTGAGCTTTTGATTTTTGTCATTAATCACAATCATTTATTCTTACATATTAGAAATCTTGATTAGTATTGATATGACTTTTTTCTGTTATTCTAATTATCTCATTATGCTAACTAATACATATTACAGTAGCTGCTTACTCCATATTATGGCTGACACGAATTCTAATATCTTTGAAATACAAGACAAGATTCCTCTTTTAACTCTCTTTCTCTGCCTTAAATTCATTTCTTTTTTCGATAGAATATGTACCTAGCATCCATCCTATACAGTAGCTAACGTATGCAACACGAGAAGGTTACTGTGTTGCTCTCTCCCTCAGCATTGTGTTGATTTACTTTCGGTTATGGGAGATGAGCAAAAGAAGCTCATTGCCACTGTCCTGCTGCCACAATCATGTCATTAATATATATATTAGCATGACATTTTTATGTCTGAACAAGTTTTGGTGCATAGAGTTGTCCCACTTATTTGTTGCAGTTTAATTCTTACTACCTTCTACATTGTAAAGTGTATTATTGAAGCAACGGAAAAATAATTTCAATACCTTCGTGTATAAGTAATTACTATGAACGTATAACTGCAGTTTTATATACTGTTCCAATTCTTTACCTATATCATCTATAAATTTGTACAACCAACAAAAAAAAATGCATAAATTATCGTTCATTTTTATTCGTTGTTGTAAATTATACAGTTATACGTGTCGTTGTTTAAACACTTCTTTATTATATATGATTTATTAGAATATTTAACATAACATATAGTACAATTTACAACTATGGAATGTGTTTGACGCCGTAATATTTATTGGGTTTATTCCATTTTGCACTCTTCAAATGTACCATTTAAGCAATTTGCACCCTCGAAAAACTTTAATAATACTATTACGCAATAATCATTCACAATGCACCCGAATGATTTTTTTAAAACTTTATATATTTCAAGGGTGCTAATTGTCTATCTTCCATGCATCGTACGGGTAGAATTACTAATATTTATTTGTAACTTTAAATTGACCAATAATTTGTCACGTGCATCTCGCATGTATACGATGACATCTTGAAGTGTTAGAAGTAGCAAATATTCATTATATTATTGATAGTTGGTAGTTTATTCATCGGATCTAATTTATGTGGTTTTTATTGTATAATTTCATTGGAGTATGTAAACCCGTGCATCGCACGGGTATGGTCACTAGTTATTATCAATATTAGTGTTAGTATTACTAGTATTACAGTATTAATATTAGTATTAATATTAGTATTAGTATTAGTATTGGTGTTATTATTAGTATTTGTAGTATTGATATTGATACTGATATTGATATTTAGTATTAATATTAGTATTAGTATTTTTTAGTTCATTGAGTTTTTAGATTGATTCATTTGATCATCAAATTGATCCCCGTGCATCAGACGAGTGAAATACTAGATTACGACAACCTTAGTGAACAAAACTGCCTTTGTCAATCATGCGGTGCGGTGATGTGGTATGACGAGTGATTTGTCGGATAATGTGATGTGTATCGCCAAAATTTTTACTTTGTTGCATGAACTGTAAAATCCAGTTGTCCAAATTTAAGGATCCTCCAAATATATTGTCTAGTCTTTTATTCGGTAGGATAGACGTAGTAGGAACTTACAAGATAATATAAGATCGTATAATATGATTTTCTCTTTTACCTATGATTCGTTTGAGTATCCACCTACTTGATTGTCAATTGGTTGTATATCACGAAAATCAACATTTGCATAATGTAATTGATAGACCGTCCACCAAACAAAGTATGTTCTTAGCATGGTTTGAGGCAAATAAGCGGTTTCCGGAAGCCAGATCAATCAAGTACGCGGATTTTCCACAACACTTCGTTTACTATGATGAGTCTATGTCGTGGGAGCCACGAAAAAAAGGATTTTCAATCTGAAGAATTAATAACGTTCTCCCAAGGAAGTGAGAAGACTACTATCTAAGGTTATTGCTTAATATTCAAGTTGGTTGCAGTAGCTATGAAGAACTCAAATATGTGAATATGAAGGTCTACGACAACTTTAGGGACGCATGCTACGTATTGGGTTTGTTGCAGTATGGCAGCGAGTACATTAACGATATAAAGGAAGTAAGCAGATGGCCGAGCGCACAGTACTGCACAAGATTACTGTTCGCTATTCTTTTATTATTGGCGGATAATTTGAGCAGGCCTGAGTATGTATGGGAAAAATATTGGTAGGAGTTATGTGATAACATAATTTACATGCACCAAAAGCATCATAATAATCCAGGTATTTATCTAATTGAAAAACCATAATTCATACACGCTAATTGTCGTAAAGATTTAATTATTATTTGTATGTTTAAATAATCCACATTCTTGGTATTACATAGCATTATTTATAATTTGTACAACGTTCACCTTATCAGAGGATAGCTTGAAGAATTATGCCATCATTGAGATTGAGAAATACTGCAGAGCAATGGTAAGAGTTTACGTAATTATGCATCTATGCATGTACGGAAACAGTCAACGCTATACGACACAGAGAATAGGTTAATACTTGATGAAGTGGATTACGACGTCTCTGAAATGTGTGCCGAACTTGAAAAGTTCTTATCATCGATGACACCTGACCATAAAAAAAGTTTACGAAACTATCATGAATGGAGTGTCGAATATCTGATTGTACTTTCGTGGTTTTCTTTAACCACATTCAGATTCATGTGTAAGACTGGTGCATTACTTTGATTTCAGTCTTGGAGTTATTTGCTACATTTCAACGTTTATGGTGTTTAGAACATTGTCAATTTATTTTTTATGCAGACTTTTTATTGATAAATTAATATACGAATTTTTAATTTTTTGTTCAATTGTATTCTTTATATTCTCGACATATTTTTTCTTCGTTGCTTTCCTACATTAATTGATTTTGATTTTTTGAATTAATCCCCGTGCATCGCACGGGTGAGTTACTAGTTTTACTAGTTCAGGCAACTTATAACCATAAAAGGGAAAATTCATATTGCTTTCCAATCATCTTCACATCAATTAGCACGGTTTTGGAAGTATAGTGAATTCGAACCAATTCTTCCACGTTTAAAGAATTAATTTAAAAAAAAGAATTAAATTTCAAATTGGATCTAACAATTTGTCGACCAATAACGTATCAAGCATATTTTATTAGTTAAAGCAAATTATAATCGTAAAATGAAAAATTGATATTGCATTCAAATCATCTTCACATCAATTAGCACGGTTTTGGATGTATACTGTATTCGAACCAATTCTTCCATGTTTAAAGAATTCATTTAAAAAAAAGAATTAAATTTCAAACTAGATCTAACAATTTGTCGACCAATAACGTATCAATCATAATATTGAATTCAACTTTCTAAATTTGAATTTTGATAGTTATGTTATTTTACATTAAATAGGTATTTCCTTTTTCATATATAGTTAACTTAATTATCGTATGCAAGAGAAGTATAAAATCCCGCATTTCTCCACTCCAAAATTCTCCATCCATTTCTATCATCATTATCATCACCCCAGCTCCTGTGCACTAAAAAAATAAGTAAATAATAGTCTGATTATTGCATTGCTTATTATGTGTTTTTTTCTCATTTTCTAATTATCTCAAGTTCTATTTTTTTTTATCTATCTATAATTTTATTATTATTATTATTGTTATTATTATTATTTATTTATGTTTTGTTGAAAGGGCCAGCATATGTGTCATATGCTTAAAAGCTTAATTCAAATCAAGATGATATTATTATTTGCCATCATTGCAGAAATTGACAAAGTCGAGAAAGTTATCGGATGCAGAAAAGTTACATCGGGGATGTGTTGAAATATTGTTCCATATTTGACAAGGTATGTATACACAAGATGCATTTTCTTTAAAAGGATATAAAATATTGAAATTTTTTTTAGATGGAATCCTTTCCTTGCTATATACATCATATAAATTATACTGTGTTTCAGCCTTTTATGCAAAGAAGAAATCATTGTAGATGATTTTTGGCAATTGTAATTTTGATTATATTTCACAATTATCGTTCTTTCTCATCTATAATAGAACAATACTTATGATTTCCGCTTTTTATTCGGTCATTGGAGTTTTTCCAGTTTTTTTGTATTCATCTGTTAAATTTGTTTATAGTTAAATTTTGATCAATGGATTATATTGTGTTTCTTTTATCACCTTTGATTTCGCTTTCATTACAATACCTACATATCTTTGTTGGTTCAGACTTAACCGAGTTCTGCAAATGTCGTGATTTTATTGTATATTTTTTTTAAATCACAACATTAGTTGATTTTTTATTTTACAATAGTAATGTCTCATATGTTGATTTGTATCCCTCAATTTATGTATAAAACAAACGAAATATAAATTTATCTTGCGAGGATGCTACATAATATAGGGGTTTTTGTGCATAAGTCCCCAACCAAACATCTTTATTATTCTAGGTTTAGGTCCTATATCTCTTTCACCAATAAACCCATCCCTTAAATATTTATTATCAATAAAGGAAACATTCATGTATATGTCAAAATTACCCTCAACCATTTACAGTAAATTCTTAATTGTAAACCCAATTTAATCAATTGTGTCCAAAAAAATTCAATTTTGACCACAAAAATTTAATTTTGACTTTTTTTTTAGCATACTTTAATATGCTCTAATTTCATCCTTAACTTAATTTAATCTCAATTTGACCCCAAATTTTATAAATTATTCAATTTTGACCCAAAACTTTAAAAAAAAAAAAACAATTTTGCCGTCGGATTCCGGCGTTGACTTTTATTTTTTTATTTTATTTTCGCCGGTTTCCGGCGTTGATTTTTTTTAGTGTTTTTTAAAGTTTTTTTGTTTGTTTGTTTTTTTTTACATCCGCCGCTAAACGTTGACCGTAATTATGCTGTCACTAACACTACATTAACGTAATTATATTGTCAATGACAGTTAATTACCGTAATTGTACTGCCGTTGACAAAACATTTATGTAATTGTTCTGCCGTTGACAATAAATTAACGTAATATTATTATTTTTTTATTTTTTGTTTTTTTTTATTTTGTTTGATTTGTTGACAAGTCAACGTAATTATATTACTGTTGTTGACAGTAAAGTAACTATAAACACAATAATATTACTGCAAACAACATCAATATTATTATTTTTTTGGGTTTTTTGTTTTGTTTGAGTTATTCACGGAGTAACGCAATAATATTACTGTCTATTATGTAATATTACTTTAAACACAATAATATTACTGTGGTTGACGGTAATATTACTGTTGTTATAGTAATATTGCTGTCAACCACATCAATATTATTAATTTGTTTGGATTTTTTTGTTTGTTTGAGTTATTCACGGAGTAAAGTAATAATATTACTGTCTATTATTGTAATATTACTGTGGTTGACGGTAATATTACTGTTGTTATAGTAATATTACTGTGACTCACAGTAATATTAATTATTTTGACTTTTTATTATGTTTACATTTGTTGAACGGTCAACATAGTAATATTACTCTATTACACAATAATAATGAGATTTGTTGTGTTAATATTATTGTGCTAGAGATTAATATAGGAATATTACTGTGTTAAACTATAGTTTAGTTAATTTTACTGTGTTTAACAGTAATATAGTTAATATTACTGTCAATCAGAGCAATATTGTTGTTTAAACGAAAAAAAAAATACCGAAAGAAAGAAAAGAAAAAAAAATCGAAAAAGTCAACGTCGGAGATCGGCGTTGTCCGCCAGTCAACGCCGGAATCCGGCGGGAAAAAAAATTATTTGAAAAAAAAAAGTTTTGGGTAAAAATTGAATATTATTGTTTTCATTACTTTTTAGTTTGTTTGAATAAATAGTTCATTTAACAAATAGTTGTTTTGGAGATGTTTTAATTAAATAACTAGTTAATCTTACAATGGAAATAATATAATATATAATTAATTTAATAAATTGTGAAACTGATGTATCATTGTTTTAATACCAATTGTTTTAATAATAGTCGTTTTATAATAGTCGTTTTAATAATAGTCGTTTTATTGGCATATAGTTGTTTTAACTGAAAACTAAAATAATATAGAAAAGGAATATTTAAAGAAAAATATTAAAAAAAATTTAAATTTTTTTTTTAAAAAAAAAATATTATTTTTTAAAGAAGAAATAAATAAAAAACGAAAATTAAAATATATAAAATATAAAAATATATCAAACTAGTGGATAATGAGTAGTGAATAGTGAGAGGGTAAATTTGAGAATACAAAAAGAATGGGTTTCTCACTCATAAAGAAAAATGAGTTGGACCCATCCTTATTAAAATAATATTAGAGGGGGTTCTCACTAGTAGTCCCTATTAATAAAGCAGTTTACTTTGATATATAATAGACCAAATATCATATGATATATATCGATATATTCACAATATACAATTAACGACATATTTCTTTCTATTTTAATATTGATTTGATATTGTATTGCTATTTGTACAATTTTTTAAAATGGAGTAATAAATTGTTAATCACTTCAAAAAATTTAGATGTGTTCTTTGTTTTTTTCTTCTTCTAAAAATTAGTCAAAAACTTTCAATAGTTATATCCTGATTTGTATATTTTAATTGTCATTATTGTGTGATACCGGGTGGCTGGTTTAGGGGATAATGTGAGTATAACTTAAAGAGAAAATTGCAAAAAAACTCATGAAAAGAGTTTTTAAATAGAAGAGGGAATTAACCAATATGACCCATAACCGTATTTTGACCCATATTTGACCCTAATTTTTAGTAATGTTATTGTTTTGACCTGCAATATTAATATTGCTATAAAATACAGTAATATTATTGTGCCAATGTTAATATCACTGTCTTGATTTTAAATAATATTAATATTATTGTCTCAAACAGTAATATTCTTATTAACACATAAATATTACTGTTTTAATTATTATTATTATTATTATTATTATTATTATTATTATTATTATTATTATTATTATTATTATTATTATTATTATTATTATTATTATTATTATTATTATTATCATGGCATGTAAAATTATGTCTCACATAGTGATATTAATATTTATATAATTGTATAAATAGTATATTACATCCCAATATTAATTAATCAAATAATATTATGTATTTGTTTTAATTAATATCAGTATTATTGTTAGTAGTATTAGTATTAGTATTAGTATTAGTATTAGTATTAGCTAGTATTATATTAGTATATAGGGGAAATTGGCTAGACACCCCTAATTTTAGACTTATATAGGTGGAGATCCATTCTATTAGATGAATATAGGTATAGGTCCCTTGACAAATAAAATAAAATAAAATAATTATTGTATAGACATAAATAACCTTCAATTAATATTTATATTTAAATAGTTATTTTGGAAATTGAGGGAACAAATCCCACAAATCTCTCTCTTTTTCTAACACACACGTAATATATATTTCTCTCTCTCCACAATCCCAACTCTCCCCCACACCCCACGCTCCTTCCTCTCTTTATCTCTCTCTTATACCTTTCTCTCTTTTAAGAGAGCCATTAGTTATTGTGAATTTTTTTTTTCAATTCTTGTAAAAAAAAATTATTTCCATAAATATCTTATAGCAATCTTCACTAATCAACATTCTTGAAACCATATATTTTTGAATATTAATTGTTTGAAACCATATATTTTTCAATATTAATTTTTATTTCGTATTTTTGGACGGTATTGCATTTTTTTATGTTTGCATTTCCTAACTGTTTTTACTTCAGCAAACCAAATAAAAAATAAAAAATTAACAATCAAAATAAATTTGCAATATATAATAGAAAACTGCAAATTGCAATTTATAACTTAAAATAACATAAACAATAAATAACAACGCAAATAATAAATAGTAAACGGCAAACACAAATAATAAACAGCAAACTTAGTAGACAAAAACAATAAACAACACTGCCCCTAGTGCATTTTTTACTCAAGCAATATGAAATAGTTTCAAAACACGAAATACAAAATAAAAGATGTTATAACAAACACCAAAAAGCTAATTTTTGTATAGAAGCAAATTAGTACGTTAAGTACAAAATACTTCAAGATACAACTTTTCTGACACATTTAATTTGGTGTACTTTGAATTTATGTCGGTTGAAGATGTAAACAAGTGAAACGAGGTTTGAGTGAATATTGTGGGATCCATGGATCTTCTGTAATAACTTGTTCTTTGAGGACTTTGTTTGCAATCTAATTTGCTCTTATTTTTCCTCCTTTGGAAGACGTCAAAGAGTCATTTAATACCTTGCTTCTTTTTTTTTCCTTGACGTAGCTGTTTTAGCACACACAAAATAAAACTAAATAAGACTTTCAATTGCAAACAATAAATTGCAAAAATGAACAAAAAATAGCAAATTAATAACAATAACTGCAATTACAAACAATGAATTCAAAGTGTAAACAAATAAATGCAAACAAGAAAATTTCAAATAGAAAATTACAAATAAGAAATTCAAAGTGTAACAAGCAACTGCAAACAAGAAAATGATGATTCGATTGCAAACAAGTAACAAAGTGCAAACAAATAGCAGACCACATGAACATCCACGAAATAAAGAAAACAAGAACAACAAAATGCATACCACACGAACAACAAAAAAACAAAAACACGATGTTTCAATAATGCACAATAAAATGCAAATTTCAAATAACAACACAAACGACAACAAATAAACATCAACAACTGACTGAAAAAAAAATGAAAAAAAATGTAAAAATATGTTAAACAATCATACAAAATATAAATCGAAACCTTTAAAATGTGTGAATAATTACCTCAGATCGATGCATCAATATCAACATTTTTTTCTCCTGAGATAAAAATACCAGTAATGGGTCGTTAAATCATCATCAAAACATCTAAAAAAATTGGAGAAATAAAAAGGATTTAATTTCCTGGACTTTTACGTTTCCGCACCATGTTGTTTGATATTGAAGTTCTTCAATTTGGCGTTACGAGGATGACGAACAACAAACAAACAAATCTAGGGTTTTTTATTTCAATTAAAAAACGACAAAACATCAAAGGAACCATAAACAAACAGCAAACGAAAACATCAAAGGAACCATAAACGAACAGCAAACGAACACAATTTTTTGTGTTTTCTGCTTTTGCGTTGGAGAATATGAAAGAAATATAAAATCGTATTTTGGGATTTGAAGATTTGCAACGATTTTGTCTCGGGAGAAAAAAGTGGGATTAAAACCTCTATAAGATTGACTAGTATTTGGAGATTTTTATTTTCTATATTTTATTAGGGGTATTTTAGACACTATAAAAATAATAAATATAATAAAATAGGAAATTAGTAGTTGGATTTATACATCTAAAATCTCTAAGAGAAGGACCTATAGCGAATTGCCCCTTATTTTATATAATACTTAATTGCATTTTATATGTTACATCTTTGTAACAAAAGATAAATTATATCTTTTTTTTTTTTTTTTTTTTTTAATTTCATTTTGATTTCATTTTACTTGAATTCGATTTGTACAACGAGATCGTTGAATATATATACTATTGTTTTTTTCATTTTGAAACTCATTCCCGTGCATCGCACGGATGAAGTACTAGTCTTTATTATTAGAGTAAAAAGCAGATTGCCCCCTAAACTATGGGTTCGTTTTGCACTTTGCCCCAAACAAATTTTTTTTGCATGTTTTTACCTGAATAGTAATTGACAAAATTGTCCTTAGGTTAAGGTTTAGGGTTATAGTTCAAAATATTTTTTTTATATATAAGATTAATAATAAAACAAAACCCCTTGCAACAAAGGGCTACGATTACAGAAAAGGACTAGGGTTTGTTTGCGGTGGATTCTCGAGAGACATGGGTTTTGAAAACGACGATTGGCGATATACCGGTCCTTGGGATTCCGAAGAAGATGATGATTCCGATTCCGATTCCGATGAGAAACCGGTAACGACGATCGATGAAATAGAAAGACTACTCAATAATTTGGTACTGGATACGGAGAAGCTGGTAACCGATGAGGATAAAGCCGAAAAGTTCAAGTTTAGGTTCCATAAGATACTTAAACAATTCAATAAATTGAAAGAGGGTGAATCTGGATCCGAATCAGAATCCGAACCCGAATCCGAACCCGAATTGGAACAGGATAAGTATGAAGAATACGAAAGGGAACAGGAAAGGGAACTTGAATTGGTTGAAGAACTCACAATTGATGATTCCAACAATCCCAATCCCTTTAGGGTGAAGCGCCCCATGACTAAGGGTGGCACTCAATTTCCTTGTGTACGTCTCTCTAATCTCTTTTCTTCATTTCTTCCTCTCTCTATATATATATATTATTCTTCAAAATTCAAATTTATTTATTTACCCTCTCTCAATATAATATAATATAATATACTATAATATACTTACAGGGAGGTTTCTATGTCATGTATGAGCCAGAGTTAACAGGCAATAATCCCAGAGCTGTGGAAAAGGCCCTAAACTCTGCCAATCTTGCAATTGATTTTTTCAACAACCAAAACGTATGTTTTTTTTTATTATTAAATTTGTTTTTGGTTTAATGATTATTAATTGTTTTTTTGTGTTTTTTCGATTTTTGGATGTATGTAGAACACTAAATACAGCCTAGTGGATGTGGTGGGAGCAATCGCGAGTCATTGCGCGGGTGAGGTAGTCGAATTGGGATTTACCGCCATCCAGCCTGGTGACGTAGATGCCGCAGATTTCAAAGCACAGATTTACTATGGAATCGGCAAAACTCAAGTACAATATGTTCGTATTATCGGTAAATTTTCTTCTTCTTCTTTTTTCTTTTTTTTTTTTTTTTTTTTTTTATGGTTTTTTTTTTTTTTTTTTTTTATGGGTGATGTATACAGACGTACTGTAATTATGTAATAATTGAAATAAATTGCAAATTGATATTAAATATAAATAATTTTGACGTTAATTTAGAAATTCTAAATTTAAGTAGACTAGTAATTAATCTCCTTCTTTCCACATATGATTTGACCAATTGGAACTTCTTGATTTGAATATTTGAAGAATTGAACAGAAACTCAGAAAGAAATAAAAATTCAAAAATGATATTTAAGTTAGTGCATATCCTCATTTTATTTTATTGACTTCTTTCAAAAGAGCTAATGTCCAGTGAATCAGAAACAATTAATATTAATTAAGAATGATTTCACGTTTTTGGAGAATTGTCTATTGAGTTGTTGGTATTCTCAACTACAAGGTAGGTGTAGTTGCTATATGTTGGACATGTAGTAAATTGGAAGCTGTCAGTTTGCGTTCTTTATTTACTTAGATTGATTGACCTTATGATCCCTAAACTTCACTAACAATTTGGACTGATCTCGAATGCTACTGACCTTAATTTCTTCATGTCCCAAAAATGTCCCCTTCTTAAAATTGTAATTTATCTCAAATTGGATTCTTATTATTTTTTTTTAAATTATTTTATCATAAATATAAGTTGTATTTTATCTTTTATAAAATTTATTCAATTCTGTGGACATACTATATATTCGATTATTGGAATGTAGTGTATGAAGTACATGATGTCCTTTGTGTTTCTGTTAACAAAATATATGTTCCAGAAGCGTTTTCAGCACCTGTGTTTTTCTTCCATTTGCAGGTGATTCAATGAAAGCTAATATGGTTATGTAATGTTTAAGTTGTGTTTGTTTTAATGTAAATTGATTTTAAACAACATTTATATTTGCTTTGTGGGTCTTGAATCTATTTATATTTTGTAAAATATTTCATGCTCGATGGAGCGATGCTAAACTTACTTATGTTTGCGGTTTCCTTGCTAATACATAATAGTTGGTACATGTTTCATATCTATTTTCATATATTTTGTGGTTTCGAGTTACACCATTGGTTCCGTACATATGACAAGTTTTATAACCCTATGAATGAGTTTTTACTGATCGTGATCTCAACACACCGAAAGCATAAACATGTTTGCAATGTTATTCTTGCCATGCCATAGGATCAGGCTGTGTTTGTTACGCTGGATTGAGCTTCGAATGACCTTTGATTACTTAATTAGTTAACATTATTACACATTAGTTCTGTGTTTCTCATTTCTTCCATATCCAACCCATCATCCGGTTCAAATTTCGTCTCTCCCCTACTTTCTCAATTTGTAACAGGACTTGAATTTAATGTGTGTGTGTGTGTGTGTGTGTGTGTGTGTGTGTGTGTGTGTGTTGTGTGTCTATATATGAGACTTTTGGCATCCAAATTATGGACATTTGGCATTTAAGATTATGACAATCATCTATTTAGAATACTGGAACATTTAATGGAGGCGGAAGTATTCATTTTTTTGCCCAAAAAAATTAGACTTTAATGTTTTTGCCCCAAAAGGTAATCCGATGGAATGATCGTCTCATCTCCACCTCGTCTTTCAAAACCTTTTCCCTGATGAAATGATATTGCTTTTCAACATGTTTAGTTCTTGCGTGAAAGACTGGATTTTCTGCCAAACGTATTGCTGATTGATTGTCGCAATACAAAGGAATTGCATATTCTGTTATTTGATGCAAGTCCTTTAACAATTGCACAAGCCAAGTGCTCTCTTGAGCTGCCATAGCTGCAACTATGTACTCCGCTTCCGTAGTTGATAAAGACATAGTTGGTTGTCTTTTACTGCACCAAGAAATTGCTCCGGACCCAAGCATAAAAACGTATCATGTAGTTGAGCGCCGAGTATCTAGGTCACCACCAAAATCATCATCACAATAGCCAACTAGCTTACCATCTACCATTTTCTGATACATAATTCCATAATCAAGCGTCTTTTTCACATATCTTAAAATTCGCCTGATCGCTTCCAAATGAGGCTTCTTTGGATTTTGCATGTATCGACTCATCACACCGACTGCATAAGAAATATCGGGTCTCGTTATAGTTAAGTAGATCAAACTACCTACTAATTGCCGGTACATAATTGAATCTTCTAAATCCTTTCCTTCACGAGCACATATTTTTGCATTTGGCTCCATCGGCGATGAAATCGGCTTGCAATTAAGCATTCCAGATTTCTTAAACAGATCGTTGGAATACTTTTGCTGATGAAGAAATATTCCTTCTTTACTATGTTGAATCTCAAGGCCAAGAAAATGCTTGAATTTTCCAAGTTCTTTCATTTGAAAGCGAACTGATGAATTCTCCTTTGTTCGACGAATTTCTTCTTCAGAGTCACCTGTTATGAGTAGATCGTCTACATACACTAGAACAATTGCCAACTTCTGTCTATTAATTTTGATAAACACACTAGAATCAGCAGGTGCAACATAGAAACCACTAAGAGTAAGAAATTCAGCGATCTTACCGTACCAAGCCCTCGGTGCTTGCTTTAATCCCTAGAGTGCCTTTTGAAGCTTGCACACAACTTCAGGGTGAGTTTGACTATGGAAACCCATTGGTTGATTCATGAAAATCACTCGATCTAACTCCCCGTGAAGAAATGCATTTTTTACATGCATTTGCCACTAGTTCCAACCTTTAGTGGCTGCAAGGGCAAGTGACACTCTCACGGTTGTGATCTTTGCAACTGGACTAAATGTTTCGTCATAGTCCAATCTATATTCTCGAGAAAACCCTCGAGCAACCAGGCGAGCTTTGTGTCTCTCAATTGATCCATCGGTGCGACGCTTTATTTTATAAACCCATTTACAAGAAATAGGATTTACGTCTCTTGGCTTCGGCACGAGTTCTCAAGTTTGATTTTTTTTTCCAACGCCTCAATTTCCTCTTTGATGGCTGTATTCCAATCCATGTTTTGATATGCTTCCTCAAATGTCTTTGGTTCTTTTGCATCAATATCTTCTACTATAACAACATTTGCCTATTTAGGATTTGATTTTCTCGCTCTTGCAGATCTTCCTAAGTTCAGTAGGTGCGCTTCCTCTTAAACAATTTCGCCTTGTTCACTTGATTGTGGATATACACCAGTTTGCCATGGATTTTGAGTTGTACCTTCTTCATTACCGTCACATGTTTCTTGATCAGCTTCATCTAAACTCAATTTGATTTGAGATGAAACTAAATCATTTGAGTCAAGCAATAATGCTTCTTTGTCTAAGGACCACCACGAAGAGGCTTAATCAGACACCATATTTCGAGAGGTGTAACACTTTCCAGTGTTTGGATCACAACATCTCCACCCTTTTCTTTGGCTGTCATAGCCAACAAAAATGCACGGAACTGCCTTTTTGTCCATTTTGCTACGTAAATGATTAGGCACAAATACATAACACACACATCCAAAAACTTTAAAGTAATCAACAGTAGGCTTAATATTCCAATTTTTTTCAAAAGGTGAAAGGAAATTTAACCTTTGTTGAGGAAGTCTATTAATCACAAAGGTTGTTTTCCTCATAGCTTCTCCCCAAAATCTTCCAGGAACATTGTTTGCATGTAGCATACTTCGACAAATTTCAACCAGGTGTCATTTTTTTCTTTCCGCTACGCCGTTTTTGCGTGGAGTATTGGCGCATGTGAATTGATGATGGAATTTGACATTTCGTCAGGAATTTGGAAAATTGATGAGAGAAATATTCCTCTCCATTGTACGTGCGTAAACATTCAATTTTCTTACGAACTTCCGATTCCGCCGTTTTCTTAAATTCATGGAATTGTGAAGATGTTTCAGATTATTCTTTCATGAAGTAGACCCATACATACCTCGAAAAATCATCAATGAAAGTCACCATGTACTTCACTCCACCAACAGATATTTGCTTTATTGGTCCAAAAACATGAGAGTGAATCAACTGTAAGGGTTCATTTGCTTTGAATTTGGACTCTTCATCTGGCAGTTGATGTGATCTCCCATATTGACACGCCGCACAAATCGTATTTGTTATCACTTCAAGTCGGGGAAGGCCATTCAACATCGACTTTTTCACCATCACATTTAGCTTGGAATAACTAATGTGACTTAACCGCATGTGCCATAAATCCGCCGTCTCGTTTTTCCTCGTCTTGTCAACATATGCTGTTTCAGCACTCATCACATAGACGAACTCTAGCTTCTTTCCTTCATCACCGGCTCTTCCACAATCTCTAAGTGATGGTATACCCTTACATCCTCTGGGCCAAATAATACATATTTGCCTGATTTCGTTATTTGTGCTACTGATAGAAGGTTTTTCTTCATACATGGGACGTGATAGACATTTTGAAGCGATACATCATTATCAATGTATTGAGGAGAGACCAACATATCACCGATGTGAGCTATTGGTGATTTTGAGTTGTCGGCTGTCACCACCACGTTGTATTCTGACACATTTTGCAGCTTCTCCTTGTCACCCTTCATATGGTTTGAGCAGCCTGAATCAATAATCCAATCACTCTCATAGTCAATTTGATTGGATATTGTTGTTGCTAGAGCTAGCTCATGATCCTCTACAGCGAAAAATGCCTCAACGTCCCATTCTTCTTCGATTTTGGAAGTAGCAGCGTTACTCTCTACAAGACCTTGTTGTGATCGACAAAATTTTGCCACGTGGCCCTTCTTTCCCAAATTGTAGCAATCTCCTTCAAATATCCTGCCATTGTTCTTTGACCCTACCCCTGGACGAACACTTCCTTCACCTTGACGACTTTTTTCTCGACCGTCATTTCTTTTAGATCCACCAAACCCACGTTGTTTGGGTTTCCAACTACCTTTATTGGCATAGAGCGCTTCCTCTTCACCCTTTAGAGAAACTCCTCCCATTTGCTTAGCCAGAGCTTCTTGACCAACTAGCAAATTCTCAAATTCTACAAGTGATGGCTGATTTTGCCATCCTTGTACAACAGCAATAAAGCCTCTATATTCAGGCCTCAAACCATGGATGATTATTCTGTTTTGCCTATGTGCATACACCTTCACTTCTTTTCTCACCAGTTTTCTGAATGATTTAATAGGCATAGAGGGGTCTTCAATAAAATGTTCCAAGTACTGCTCTGCAAGGTAAGTGGAGTTGGCACTCTTATTCCTAAATGCTCTAGGACACCTATGAGTGTTCACCTTTAATTTCTTCACCTGAAATGCTGTGGACTTACCCTGAAAGCTAACATGTATCCTCCACCCACATTTATTCTTACAATATGCAGTCACCCTTTTTCTCTCATTTTTTTTCAAATTTCAGTTCAAATCCTCTCACAATTGAAAACTGCCTCAAAGCTTTCCTAAATATAGAAGAATTGGCAAACACAAGGCCCACTGCAAGTTCTGGATTTTTCATCAAACTCGGGAAATTTTAGGCCTGTATTCTCACAATCTGAGTCACTAGGTTCTGTAAGGATTTCTGGATTACTTTGAATATCTTTTTCTCCCGTAACAAATGCTTTTTCAACTTCAGCATATGATACTCGATGTGAAATATTTGTTTCAGCATCATGGTCTCCTATAGGATCACAACTATCACTCAATGTGTCACCCTCAGCAAAGAACTCAAAGTCAGACAAACCATCTTCACTTTCACTATCAGTACTTGCATCATAATCAGGATCAGTTTCACTCTCAAGCTCATCTCTCTCTGAGTTATCCGCCTCTGTGATTTCTGGATCAATTTCTACGGTGTCAAGAAATAAATCAATCTCATGCACACATGCAGAAGCATACAATCTAAACATTTCTATCACAACAATATCACTATCAAGCAGCTTCAATTCAACTTCAGCAGGCATTATAAACCAAACAACAGTAGTGGCACAGTATCCCATTTCTTTAACTAAGTCAATTATCTCGAAATATGACATCAAATTTTGGTCAACATCTTTAACAATGTGTACCTTGGCTCTGATATACCTACCCCCTTCACCACCAAAACTCCCCCCGTAGTTAATCCTAAGTGTATACATCTGATCACCCAACATGTTTTCATAAACAAAAGAAAAAATAATCAATTAATCAAATGCACATAAGATGCAAAAAAAAAAAACCCCAAAATTAAATCGTGCATTAATTTAGTGAAAACCCCAATTTAACATCGAAATGGACAAAATAAACACCATAAACACAAGAAATTTGTTTCTAAAACAAACCCGTGACATAACTACGAAAAAAAAAGAGGTGGAATTGATCAAGTCGCGATTTGCATTTGAAAGCCCTAAAACAACACTAACCTTTGTCTCTCTTTAGATTTCTTGATTTTTTCCCTCCAAATTTCTTCAGACGTCTTTAGACATCAACGCTTTCAGATGATTCAAACCATGGAAGAATTTCAGCAAAGAAATCAGATTTTGGGAAAATTTCGATCTTACGTTCTTAGAGTGAAGGAGAAACGTTTTTTTTTTTGTCTAAGTGAGAGGAGAGAAGTTTGCACACAATATAGACCATGTTAGAGTCACAAGGTACATAAGTAATTACACTCTTAAATTATCGGTGTTAATTTTCTAAAGTTTGACCAAAAAACGGAGGGGCCATTTTGTTACGTTTTGTAGTTCAGGGGGTGTTTGCGACAGACCCCATAGTTCAGGGGTGCAAACTGTAGTTTTCCCTTAATTTAATAGGGGGTGAGTAAAAAAGAAAAATACAATTTTATCCTTAAAATTATATTTTGTTATTGTAAACTAAGTAGTTTTATAGACAATTTATATATAATATCGCGATTTTCTGCCTCTTTTTTTTTCACCCCACCGGCGCCGCCTCTTTCTTCTCCCCCACCGGCGCCGCCTCTTTCTTCTATCCCCACCGGCGCCGCTCCAGCCTCTGTGCACCCGGCGCCGCCCCTGCCCCCATTGGGCGCCGCCTCAGCCCCATCCCTATTTCTCTCTCTTCACCGTAAACAATGGATATCTAAGCGGTGGTAGAAAAAAAGGTAACTTTTTTTTCGTTTCAATCATCTTTCAATGGTTTTAGGATTTGTGAGGAGCAGTCCCTATTTAATAACGATATTGTGGGAAAAAACTATTAATTCTTATAAATTAATATTTTTGAACAAGATGATTATTATATTAATATTTTATGTACATTTTTCTGAAAATTTTGGGACGAACAAGATGATTTTATATATATATATATATATATATTATTTTTTTATAAAAAAACTAATATATATAATCATCTTCCGCATTGCTTCATGGATAATTTTTTTTAATACAATTTTGGCATCGGGACTATATAGTCATGGATATATCCATGACTAGCTCCATAAAGTAGTCATATTAGTGCTATTTTTTATAAATATGTTGAAACGGAAAACGAATGAGGAAACAACAATTATAATTAAAAAAAACGATAGTGGTGATAAATTACATATTAGTAGGTTAGAAAAATTTTGTTTATGAAAGCTTCCCGAATTTGGTACTCACCAACGATGGTGTGACAACAAACTTTGCTTTTGGAAATTGGTTTTCATTTCCTAATTAAGTTTTTTTCTTGTTAATATTGATACAGTGACCCTCGTCGGCCGTGTTGGTGGTGGTGTACTGATTTTGCACTTTTTCCTGGATATAGTAGGAGTTTACGTTCCAAATAGTTGATTTTCGAATAGTGAATTTATGTTCTATTTTTTAGTTGTATTAGTAGTGGATTACGTGTGTTTTAGTAGATTTGGATAAGTTTGTTGTTGATTATGTTATTAATAAAGTGGATTACGTTAATTTTTCGTAATTGTTCTTGCACTTTTTTCCTGGACATAGTAGTGGTTTACGTTTCAAATAGTAGATTTTCGAATAGTGGATTTACGAACAATGAATTTACGTTTTTTTTTTGGAGTTGTGTTAGTAGTGAATCACGTATTTTTGTAGTGAATTTCGATAAGTTTACATAGTGGTTTTGGTTAATTGATAAGTTTATAGTGAATTTTTCGTAATGAAATTCGTTAATGACATAGTCGCTTTTGTTAATTACAGAGTGGTTTTCATTAATTACAGAGTGATTTTTGAAAATTGATAAGTTTATAGTGGATTTTGTAATGAAATTTGTTAATTACATAGTGATTTTCGTTTATTACAGAGTGGGTTTTATAAATTACAGAGTGGTTTTCATTAACTATAGAGTGGTTTTTGTTAATTACATAATGATTTCCGATAAGTTTATAGTGAATTTTCTTAACGAAATAATATAATTCCATAGTGGTTTTTGGTAAGTTTATATTTAGATTTTAAATTTTAATTTTTTTTAAATTTAACGTTAAAAAAACAAAAGTATAAAAAATAAAAAAATTGAAATTAAAAAAACGAAAAAATAAACTTTTAAAAAAATAAAATTACATTGTTCTTAAGAAAAAATCGAAAATAAAAAAGAAGTAAAAACGAGATTTTTCGAGTTGATTTGGGAGCGTTATTTGGGGCATAAATCTTGGAGCGTGATTTGTGGCCATAATTTTGTAGGAAATTTGGGTGTAGATTTGGAGCAGGAGTTGAATTTATCAACATAGTTATTTTTTTAATTTTTTGAAATAGTTAATTGGGGCATATAGGGTATTTTGTATTGATTGGACTTATGGCAAATATAACCTATTAAAGTTGGATTTATTAAGAAGTCAAAATGCTATGAAGGGTGTTTATCAAATAGCCCCTTTTATTTATTCTAATTATCCAGTAACATCAAAGAAGTATGTTATTACGAATTGAGAGGACAATGGTTCATGTTGGCAGTGGTAGATATGATTTTTTTTTTCTTTTTTTCTTTTTTTTTTTTTTATTTATAAGAAAACTAGTACTTCATCGTAAAAATAAATATTTAATTTAAAATAAAGTCCTCGAAAGAGTAAGATCAATTATCTGCAATATAAAGTCGTAGAAAAGTAAAAGAAAATAAAAAACATATTTCGTATTGTGTAAGTAATGAATACCAGTACCAATACCAGTACCAGTACTATTACTATTACCATTACCATTATCTTCACCAATATCAATACCATTAGTATTACCATGACCACTATTGCAGTTACTGTCACCAATACCAATACAATTACCAATACCTATACCTATAGCAATACCAATCATTACTATTATTACCATTACCATTACTAATGTTAATACTAATACTAATATGATAATAATATTATTACTATTAGTGTTAGTAATCCTAATGCTATTGCTAATCCTAATCCTGGTATTAACTCTAATCTTAATTATAATACTGATCTCAATCATAGTTCTAATCCAAATTGTAATCCTAATGGTAATGCTAATCTTAATCTTAATACTAATTCTAATCGTAATCTTCATCTTAATAATAATACGAATCATAATTCTAATCCTTATAGAAATGCAAATATGCTAATGCTAACGATAATCATAATACCAATCCTTATATGTTTATGATAATGCAAATTCTAATTATAATTCTAATTCTAATCATAATGCTAATCCTAATACTAATATTTATACTAATATTAATTCTAATATGCTAATGCTAATCCTAATACTAATATTTATACTAATATTAATTCTAATATGCTAATGTGGATTATAATCTTAATCATAATCATAATGCTAAGTAACACTAATACTAATAGTTATATGCTAATGCTAATACTAATGCTAATGCTAATCCTAATATACTAATGCTATTACTAATGCTATTACTAATACTATTACCAATATTAATTCGGTAATGCTAATATTAATATATAAATGCTAATACTAATACTAATACTAATATACTATATAATATACTAATACTAATATGCTAATATACTAATACTAATATACTATTACTAATGCTAATACTAATATACTAATGCCAATACTAATATACCACCAATACCAATATCAATGTCAATATCAATACCAATATCAATACCAATATCAATATCAGTACAATTATCAATACCAATAACAATACCAATACCAATATCTATAAAATTACCAATTCCAATACCATTACCAATACAAATACCAATATCACTACAAATACTAATATCAATACCAATACATATACCAATATATACCAATACCATTATCAATACCATTACCGTTACCATTACCATTACTATTACCATTACCTGTACCATTACTATGACCATGATCATTACCATTACCATGACAATTATCGTTATCATTACCATAACCATCACCAATACCAATATCATTACCATTACCATTACCAATATTAACCTCAATACCAAGATTGATACCAATATCAATCATTACCATTACTATTACATTTACCTTTACCATTATCATTACCATTACCATTACTGATACTCATAGTAATAAACTAATATTAAGACTAATCTAATAATAATACTATAACTATTGAGTTACAACATTTGTGCATATTATGGAGTCACTAATGATATTATTTGTTTAGGATTTGCCGAATTGATTGTTGTTACTTCTATGGAAGATTATTGCTCATATGTATTTAATCACTTACCTATCGAATCATACTTACTTTCTCGTTATTTAAGATGGCATCCATTTATGTTATTGTTAATATAGTTTTCATAATTGCTCATTGTTAACTCTTTACTTTTGTAATCAATATTCATGTGGAATTAATAGCATCATGGTGGTTTGGTTAAGGGAGAGTGAGCTGAATATATAGGGTGGTTGAGGTAGATGGACCTGAGTGATGTTAACATGCTTGCGAGAAAAGTGAAAACTAAGGCTTTCTTTGGTGGACGGTGGGAGATTGGAGAGAAACGGTTGCAATGCTAAGTGAATAGTTAATTTATAGAAGAAGGAATTATAGAACTTTTGATTTAAATAATGCCTAATTTGTTTTAAGAGTTGCGTTGATGTCATTCTCTATAGGGAATTCTTTAGCTCTTTATATCTCACTTTAGGGATGCTGACACGTGTGTTGCATTTGTTCATATGTACTCAGGTTCACCAAGCATGACTAAGGTGACAAAATTGATGTTCTTGTGAAGGTAAGAGAAATTAAGTGTCAGCTTCTCGTCTTCGCATGGTTACTTGTTTAATTGTCTTATCATTGTAGGTGACTGATATCGGGAGCTTCCAAGCTTTTGTTTTGCCGTGTACGTGGAAAAAATAGAAAAGGGGGTTATGGTTTGAATGATCCTCGAAGGTCGCTACTTCGGATAGGTAGACTACCATCCACTCACAAGGCGACGAAGAAATTTTCCGTATTCGGACCCCATCTTGCGGCGTTATTTACATTTAAGATATTTTATTTTTTTCTTTAATTTAATTTTGTGGTGGACATTATAGTAGTCCACTTGTGTGCTACAAATATAAATTTTCTGTAATATGGCAGATTATATTACGTAAATTTTCTACAAGTATTTCGTGAAGTTTCTGTTAGTTTGGAGCTAAAATGTCTAATACGGCTTCCAAAAATTTCTGTTATTTTGGAGCTATTGCACAATTTTATTAGCTTCATATTTTATAGAAAATAGAATATATAGATAATAACATCTAATTGTTATATTAATGTTCATTTTTCCTATAATAAACACAAATTATAAATTACAATTCAGTAGGAAAAAGCAAGAATGAAGTCACCCCATAACATAAACAACTACAAACGTTTATTTTGGAAGTAAAGCAAATTCATCATAGCTCGGGTGTGTTACATAATAATAAAAAGGGCTTGCAAGGGGTGAAAATGTAAATATCCTAAAATGTTAGGGCTGATTTTATAATTACAGAAAAATGGGAGGAAAGAATGGGTGGTGCAACCAATATTTACAAATTGACAGTGCAAGGGGTGGTAATATAATTATCCGAAAATGTTAGGGCTGATTTTATAATTAAAGGAAAATGGGAGGAGAGAATGGGTGGTGCAAGCAATATTTTAAAAATTGACATGTGTCTAATATAATAATAAAAGGGTTTGCTAGGGGTGGTAATGTAATTATCCAAAAATGTTAGGGATGTTTATAATTAAAGGAAAATGGTAGGTAAGAATGGGTGCAACAAGCAATATTTTAAAAATTGACAAGTGTATAATATAATAATAAAAAGGGCATGCAATGGGTGGAAATGTAATTATCCGAAAATGTTAGGGTTGCTTTTATAAAAAATGGGAGGAATGAATGGATGCAACAAGCAATATTTTAAAATTGACAGGTGTATCATATAGGGTAAATTACACCCACACCCCTGAGGTATGCTTAAATAACTTTAAAGTCCCTGTGGTATCGACAGACTTTTTATTACCATTGTAGGGGTACTCTTTTACCTTGTGTAGGCCCACAAGGTTTTTAACGAGGCCCCAAGTCTTTCGATAATAATGGAATAATAAAGTTTTTTTTCGGCCAAAAAAAAAAAAAAATTACAGTCATCCCCTGAAACGTAGTTAGAAACTCTAACGGGATAATGCATTGGATACATTATTCCGATAGAGTTCTAATGGACTATTACTTTTAGCTAGTAGTGGAGATAACATAGAGTTATGGGGAGTTATGCGATGACATGGGTTCCCCAATATTTCTTAAATCACCCATAACTCTTTGTTGTCTCTAGCACTTCCAGAAACCAATAGTCCGTTAGAACTCTGTCGTAATAACGTATCCAATGCATTATCCCATTAGAGTTTATAACTACGTTTCAAGGGGGTGAGTGTAATTATCAATACCACAAGGACCTTAAAGTTATTTAAGCATACCTCAGGGGTGTGGGTGTAATTTACCCTATAATATAATAATAAAAAGGGCTTATCAGGAGTGGAAATGTAATTATCCGAAAATGTCAGGGCTGATTTTATAATTACAGGAAAATAGGAGGAAAAAATGGGCGCAAACAATATTTTAAAAATTGACAAGTGTATAATATAATAAGTACACTTGTGTGATTGATCTTCGTGTGGCTTTATATTTTATCAAGAAAATGTTGTCTGAACCTCATTCCGCTATATACGGAACCCTTTAGGCACATACAAGATACATAAGAATTTGGCAATTTGCTGCGACAAAATTGCTAAATCGGGATCCGCCTACGTGCAGCTAGCTAATGTCTATGCGGCCAAGAAGAAAATAGGAAAGTGTATCGAGAATTAGAAGATCAATGAAGGAAATTAAATCGATCAAAACACCAGATAAAGAGTGTGACTCATGAGTTCGGATCAGGTTATAGGCTTCACTCTGAACTGGAGTGCATACATGAAAAACTAAATGAGCTTGAGAAAAAAATGAAGCTGGCTGGTTATGTGCCTGATCTTGAATCTAGAAAGAGCAGTTCCTCGTTGGTCACAGTGAGAGATACTGGCAATAGCATTTGGGTGTTTGTTTGTGAGGCCACAAAATTCATATCATAAATCAAAGGAAGGGAGATCTTTGTCAACTATTCGACAAGATTTCACCATTTCAAGTATGGGCAATGCTCTTGCGGTGATTACTAGTAGTAAGTAACCACATGTTAACTTTAAATAAAGCAGCCCAACGAAAGTCTATTTAAGACATGATTAGAGTGTGGTTGAGGCGAGTTACGATAGTGTTGAGACACAAAATATGTATTCTCCGTCTCAACATTCCAAGTACTTTTTTAGCATATACAAGTTATTTGCAACTCGTATATTTTACCTCAACATGCATCAGTATCAAGTGGAATAGTTGATCTTAGAGAAAAATGTAAATAAAATAAAAGAACTAGGGAAAACAAGATTTCCCCAAGTTGAGCTGGTTTCAATTAGTTTTCTCATAACAAACCCTAGTGATATTGTCTTGCCTCATACTAACAATACATTTTTCAACAAGGTAAAAAAACAAATTACTAATTAAAATTATCCTTGGAAAGGCATGAAAATATGAAAAATATAGTTTGATTAGTAGATCCTAAGGAATGATGGCAAATGAGATGAAGAGCAGATCATGTTAAGCAACATAAACAATTTCGGACCGTGGATGCTTAGATCTCCATATCCACAACCTGAACCTGCAATCGACACACAAAATTATAGATGATCAATAGATTTTCAGAGTTAAAAACAAATAAAAAATCTAAATTGAATACCTCAGAAGTATCGGGCGTAACAATCACATCCTTACAGGCACTATTTGGTTTTACCAATGAACATAATACTCGGCCGAAACCCTTTTCACCCCAACCCGGGCCATATGAATTCATGATCTCGTAGTACGATTCATTGTTGTATACCCCCTTGCCTAGGATTAATATTACATGCCCCTCCTCTTGACTATCACAATCCATGTCAGATTCCCCACGAAAAATTCCCTAATAAAACCAAACAATTTTATTTAAGAAAAAGAGAGATAAAATAGTTGCTATTATTAAATTAATTTATTTACCCCTCCGCGATGCTCTTTAAAGCTCAAGGTGGCTTTAATCGTGCCGGCAATTGGATGAGTCCTCAATTCCTTTAGCACGTCTTCGTCGGACAATTTCCTCAGATCAATCACAGATTTGACCGACATCTTCGTAAATTGCTTTTTAAACAATAACCCAACAAAAATTATACAGAAATTAGTTTTTTCGGACTTCGAAAAATAAATATTACAAACTTCACAAGTAACTACCTCAAAATATGCATAAACAATATGTATATTATTTTTTCCTAAAATGATAAAATAAAATAATAACATTCATTGTGTTTTATCATTATTTATTCAAATTTTGACGCGTGAACACTTACATCGGGTATTATGGTATCACTTTGTAAGTGTGCAGCAAATGGATAATTTCCCGCCAGATTTACTCCTTGCATTCTAATGAAATTGAGGGCAGCAACTGGATCACCACGTCGACACCCGCACGAATCTTGTTGAAATTCCGGGCTAGTATGTCCGGGCAGATTTTGCCCACTGCCAAGATACTAGAGCAGCGGCCACAACAGCCCAACAACACGCTTGATGAAAATAAAAACCAAAATTAATTTATACCCTAAAACTAAGAAAAAAATTCAAAACTTAAAAAAAAAACATTGAACTTACAACAATCTTTTTGGTCGCATAGAAGCCATTTCATCAACTTCGCAAATAGTGGATGCTCCGTCCACGTACACAATGGTCGTGGAAATAACGGTTCTGTCCTGGAAATTTAAAAATACATGTCAAGAGAGATGCAGATCTTTGTTTAGCATAAAGCAAATAAAATTAAAACTTAAAACATAAATTTTAGAACTTACACTTAATAGTAAATTTTGAAAGAAAAAAAAAACATATAAGTATAAATAGTAAAAAGGTAACAGTCATTTCCCAACGATAAATAGTAAACAAATTAATTTCCTAGACTACTTAAATATCATTAAGTCATCACTTTTTAGCCATTAATAAAAATATAAGAAGCATCAACGAACATCAAGTAAATCAACAAGAAATGGTAAAGCAAAATTCAATCCGGTTCGTAAGGCGACACTGATTTTGCAATTTTGCCGGTTTCTACCTTGGATTGGATCGGATCCGTCACCGCTTTGTGGCTCAATGGGTCAAACTGGCCATTTTAGTTTTCAAAACATTGAAAATAAGATCAGATTATGAATTTATTATGGGCATGGCATTTGTTCAACCTTTTTCAATCTAAAGATTCTTTAGTATTCTCAATCACCATTCCAATTTGAGGGCTTCAGAGAAAAAAAGAAAAAGAAAAAACTACACAAAAGTAGTGTCTAGACTCTAGACAAAATAATTTTCTAAATCGAGAAAATAAGATATTCTGGGAATGTATGCATAAATAAGGAGTGGCAGATGGACCAACCTGGGTAGACATGGAAATACATAAGCTCTATCAACTGGAGCACCAACAGCACCAAAAGGACCCAAAGTAGCTGCTGCTGGTATAGGTGCAAAAGCAGGTTCGTCTCTCTTCTCCTCTTCCTTGGAGGCAGAAGCAGGAGCAGTACCCAAATCCGCAACTACAGAAGGATCAGCAGCAGACATGCTAAGACCCTAGATAGCAAATATCACATCAAAATATAAACATCGAACATGATATAATTTTTTTCCAAAAAAAAAAAAAAAAAAAAAAAAAACGGTACAGCACTTGATGAAGAATTTGAATTCATACCGCAAGATATTCCTTTACTTTATCAGCTAGTGGGAAGGAATAACCGGTTTCAACTGCGGCAGCCAAAACATTCTTGTACCCGTTAATGAACATATGCAGTGCAGCTGCGAGGGTAGGGTAAGAGATGGCTAGTGACAATGAATTAACCATTGAAACACCCATAGCGAACTTGGCAACGAGGTCATCTACGGGCAAATGAAGCACCTCAGGACTGTAAACGGACCCGTTGTCATAAACGGAGAGGACTACAAGACCGTAAGAGAATGGCCTAATTCCAAGTTTTGAAAGAAGTGCAGCTTCAGAGGAACCCACTTTGTTACCCTTTTTGATAAGCTCCACAGGGGTGATAATTTCAACTGTACCCTTGTTAATCTTGGTTGGGATGTTGAGAACCTGCAAGAATAAAACACGGATGGAGTAGTATCATCATGCAAGCTATTATTAAAGAAAAAGAAAAAACGAAACTCAAATATATACGTACGTACCTGGAAGAAAGATGTTTGTGAGGGATCAAGACCAGTATTCCCACGGGGGACAATGACATCAATTGGAGCCACCAAACCAACACGTGCAGGTGCTCCAACCTGTTTTTGAAAATAAAAAAATATGTTATACACCAATACAATATCAAAAGGAGATATATGAAGTAGAAAGGAATACAGAAGAGCCCGAACATAAACATTCCAATTTTTCTGAATTCTTGGAATTATATTTCCACGACCACTAATTTAAGAATACGAAACACGCAGTCTATCCAAAACAAACCTAAACATTATAACAATTAACTTAGGTACGATAAAGATTGTCCCTAGCATATGGTTTGTACGCAACATACCAACATCATAGTGCAACCGTTCTTGATTCAAGGAAGATAATTATAAAGAGTTAGTCTAGATTTCACACAATTGTAACCAGGAATTAAAAAACTATAGACTGCCCTTCCAAAAAACCAGAGATTCATGAAATATTCAACTGCAGAAGATAAACACTGGGACATAATAATGGTTTGTATGGAACTTCAAATATATAAAACTCACAACACTTATCAAATACAGTTACTGAACAACTGAGTCAGCAATACAATATATTGAAATGCAAAAAATGTGTCGGAATAACCATTATGCTCTAACTTCCTTAATATTACACATTGACCCCGGATTTAAACAAATATATCACATTAACCCCCAAAACTTTTTTTTTGCAGAAAATAATTTTTTTTCTGAAATATTTTTTTTCCGGCCAGATTCCGGCGTTGACTTTTTTTTTTTTTATAATTTTGTTTTTTCTTAAAAGAAATATTTTAATTAATTTTACTGTCTTGACTGCTAAATTACTGTCTCCGGCAGCTATTTAACTGTCGGAGACAGTAATTTAACTGTTAATTGATTTTTTTATTTTTTTTCTTCAATTTTTTTTAATTAATATTACTGTATTCGTTGCTAAATTACTGTCTCCAACAGTTATTTAACTGTCGGAGACAGTAATTTAACTGTTAATTGACTTTTTTATTCTTAAACAATATATTTTTAATTAATATTACTGTATTTGTTGCTAAATTACTGTCTCCGGCAGTTATTTAACTGTTGGAGACAGTGATTTAACTGTTAATTGACTTTTTTATTCTTAAAAAAAATATTTTTAATTAATATTACTGTATTCGTTTGCTAAATTACTGTCTCCAACAGTTATTTAACTGTCAGAGACAGTAATTTAACTGTTAATTGGCTTTTTTTCATTTTGTTTCTTAAAAAAAAATATTTTAATTAATAGTACTGCCTTAAATGCTAAATTACTGTCTTCAACACTAATTTAACTATCTTAGACAATAATATTAATAATATTACTGTTCGGAAAAAAAATAATATTCATAATATTACTGTTCGGAAAAAATAATATTCATAATATTACTGTACCAAACAGTAATATTACTGTCTGAGACAGTAATTTAGTAGCTAAAACAGTAATATTAATTAAAACATTTTTTTTCTAAGAAAAACAATTCAAAAAAAAAAAAAAAAAAAGGTCAACGCCGGCGACCGGCGCTTAACGGTGGTTGACCGGCCGGAAAAAAAAATCAAGAAAAAAAAATTTAAAAAAAAAAAAAAAAAAAAAAGTCAACGGCGGTCTCCGGCAGTCAACGCCGGAATCTGGCCGGAAAAAAAACATTTCAGAAAAACAATTATTTTCTGAAAAAAAAAGTTTTGGGGGTTAATGTGATATATTTGTTTAAATCCGGGGTCAATGTGTAATATTAAGGAAGTAAGAGCATAATGGGTGGAATTGATAAGAATTATATTATTGAGGGTATTTTAGACTAAAGACATGGGGATGGGCTTAATTGAGAGACTGTTTTTTTGTGGACTAAAATGCGTTTAAGTCCCATGTGATGGGCCTTTTTGCCATTTGCCCTTTTTGGTATTTATTAGTAGAAATTATACTGTAAATAGAAACTTGAGGGACAAGAAAGATGAAATTAAAGAGAGAAAAAAGAGAATGGGTGGGTACTTTTTTTTATTAAAAAATACATATATAAATGCCACTTTCGATTGTGATATAACGACTTCAGCAGAGAATGGAATATTCTACTACCAATCAATGAATACAAACATGACACATGTCTTAAATTAAAAATAGTAAAAGCATTAAAATTTGTCTTGTCGATGAATTCTTCAATTTCACAACTTCCCAATTATGGCCCAACTCCTACCCCATCACTTGGACATGTTTCTATCAATCCACTCTTTGCTACCACATCCTTCAATTTAACATGTGGGCCCACAACAAATATCTTCGGATCATTTGTACAATCGCTTGAAACGACGCCCTGCGCTTGAGCTTTAATTGATATCCCAATTACTTTGCCTCAAAAAATGCAATATTCTCCCATTATGTAGCTCCTTCGCGCAATTTTGGTGTTTCTCTTCTTTCCCTATTAAAACTGAAAATCATTCAAACCTTTCACGGATGTGACATTACCCCTGAAGATCACATTGCGCTGAATTCTACAGAAAATCTTTTTCCCAACGAATCAACATAAGAGGAAAGCATACTCAATTATTAGTAATTACCTGCCCATACAAAATTTACAAAGGGGATGTTTGGATGTGACAATGGTCATCCGGAGTAGGCACATAAGGTATTCCTACTACCCCAGTCTTTAACTTTTCTTTGAGTAAGGAGACATGGAACACATTATGTAGTTTTCCATAATCTCAAACCTTTGGATTCTTTCTCGAAACAACCAAATTTTGTCTAGACAGTTGAAGTTTGATGTTAACATCATCTCCTACCTCAAACTCCCTTTCAATTTGATATTGATCAATATACCATTCCATCATCTCATTGTGTGTTCTTTTAGAAAAAAAAAAAAAAAAACTAATCAATTTTAGAGTCTGGTTTCTGGCTTGAATGAGGCATGCCACCTCAGGACTGCCCACATCCAAATAAGAACTCATTGCTAGTATGACATCTTAAGCATGTTAATGGGGTCATTTTAAGCTAGTATGACATGATGTATTGTACCAATATTCCGTCAAATAATGACATTTAATTCTTTCCATCTGATTTAGAGAGTTCCTAAATGGAATCCATGGACATGTGGGTCTAGGCCTCTGCAGGAATTTTTGGATTGCGAATAACATTGCAATGACCTCCCTTTCATAAATGGATAGTGCCTGGTGTTTGGGATTTGGGTCCTTGCTGAGGAATGCTATTGGCCTTGAATCCTGCATCGAAACAACTCTAAACATGTAAAGTTGGCATCAGTTTCCACAAAAAAGAGTTGGTGAAATGTGGAAGGGTCAATATTGGTGAAGAGACTATTGCATTTTTCAGTTTCTGAAAAGCTAATTCAGATGTTGGTATTCAGACAAACTCTCTGTTCTTCAACATACAAGTTAAGGGCTTGCTGATATTCCCATACATCTTATTAAATTCCCTATAGTAACCAGTAAGTCCAAGGAAATCCCTCAAACCCCTGAGAATTGTTGGTTTTAGTCATTCCATCATGCTATGTACCTTTCTAGGATCACTGGTTACTCCCCTAGCACTAGTGATATGTCCCAAATATTCTATGCTATGTTGGTCAACCTGACATTTAGATCTTTGAGCATATAGCTGGTCTCTCAAAAACGTCAGAGTAATATTAAGGTGTTGCGAGTGCTCATAAAATTTTGAATCATAAACCGAAACATCATAAAGACAAACTTCTTTAAGTGCTCTGAAAACAATTGGTTCACTAAAGATTGTTGTTGGAGAATTATACAATCCAAAAGGCATTAGTAGGAACTCATAATACCATTAATGTGTCTTAAATATTGTCTTATAAATTTTCTCCTCCGTCATTCTTATCTAGAAATAGCCAAAACTTAAATCAATCTTTGTGAACCAAATAGCTCCATGAAGCTCATCTAATACCGGTATAGGGAAATCACGATTCGGTGTGAGAGTGTTGAGATGCATACAATCTATGCACATCATTCAGGAATAAACTTTCTTCTTGACTAATATATAGGATATGAAAGGAAAAATGGCTCTGACTTTTCTTTTTTGTCCCATTAGAAAGCAATTTCATCCACAATCTTCTACATTTCATCATTTGACGCATAAGAGTACCAATATGGGCATAACTTTTTGGGTACAACATCATGTTTAAGATAATATGTTACTCTACATCCTTTATATGCGGCAGACCTTGTGGTTCTACAAAGATGTCCACAAAAAATTTCGTTGCAGTGTTACTGTCTTCCTTTGTAACATTAAGGTTGGTAGTTGGTAGTTGTTAGGTTTCACTGCCTGGTTAGAAGCTGGTGTACTGTTTGATAAGTATCTTCTAGGTTGAGCCACGTGTGAGTTGGTTGGATTCTCCATATTCTAGCTCTTCTAGAACAGGATTCAAGTAACTTCCTACTTCATGGTCAATTGTACAGCATGCTCAAATGACCTAGGCTCAAAGAGTTGGAAGAACTTCTGATTTTCTGAAGGTAAATCACTTACAAAATTGTGGATGAAATAGTACTCATAATAAGTTATTGAATTAAACATCAACAAGTATGATTTCAACTCCTCAAACTTATTAATGTAATAATTCAAAGTGTTTGTGACCTTAAGCTTGTTAAACTTTGTGAGAACCTTCTCTTCCATAACGGTTTCAAATCTGGCAGCAACTAGCGCTACAAATTGGTCCCAATGTAAATCTTTCTCTTTCTGAGCTAAGTAATCATACCAAATGGCAACCTAACCCTCAAAATGTAGGGCAACCATGATAAATCTCTATCTTTCAAGTAAATTAAGCACTAGTTGGAAGTAACTATTGCACCTAAACAACCAAGCCTTACGGGTTGTCCCATCAAACCTTGGAAAATCTACCTCATGACTAAGATATAAACGTACGCAATAATGAGTTGCGGTGGTAACATCATCAGTAACCCTAGGGTTTCTCTGTTCATAAACACCCTTCCCCCAAAATGAGGTTGAGAACGGGCTTGAAATTGAGCTGGTACAGACGAGGACCTCTCTTCCATGATTGATGTATCCTTGTTGTATAATATTATCATTTATGCCATCTTAGCCATCCGGATCTGCATCATCTCCAACGTTTTGTGGAAGCGGCTATGACTGCTCCCATTTTCTGAGTATTTGACCCATGTTTCATTCATCTAGTTGAGTTGTTCATGCATGTTCATCTCCACGGCTTCCTTCATGTCCATATCCTTCTGAAATTCGAGTTCCATTTTTTCTCTCTTTGCTTCAATTTTCTTAAATCGTGTTCCTTCAACCATTTTTTTGCCTTGATTTGATCAAATCAAAACCTTTCTATAGGTACCAAACCTGAGATCCCAGGAATGTTTTGGTATTTTTTAGTAGAAATGATATTGTAAATAGAAACTTGAATGAGAAGATAGAAGAAATTAGAGAGAGAGAGAGAGAGAGAGAGAGAGAGAGAGAGAGAGAGAGAGAGAGAGAGAGAGAGGGAGGGGGGGGGGGGGGCCCAAAAAGAAGAAGAAGAAAAAAACAAGGTACACGTAGAACTGGTATTTTTTTTGATACAAAAATCTAAATGCCACTTTATGTGGTAATATAACGTTTTCAGCAGAGAATGGAATATTCTATTACAAATCAATGTATAGAAACATGACAAATGACTTGAAATAAAAATACGTAAAGCATTAAAAACATTCTTGTAGGTAAATTGTTCGATTCCAGGACTTCCCAATTACTGCCTAACTCCTTCCCAGCCCTTGGGCCTGCTTCAACCAACCCACTATTTTCTATCCCATCCCCCAGTTCAGCACGTGGGCCCACAACAAACAGTTCCAATTCATTTGCACCTACGCTTGAAACGACGCCGTGTGCTTGAGCTAGAATTGATTTTCGATCATCCCATCTCCAAAAATCCAATACTTTCCAATCCTAAGGATCCGCTTCTTCTTCCACCCCAATTCTATAGCTACACTACACGATCCCGCCGCAATTTTAGTGCTCATCTTTCTCTTCTTTCCCCATTTAAACTAAATATGCTTCAAACCTTTCCATAATGTGACTAATTTTCTCGTTTTCTGAATTTTCATTTTTTTGAATGAGAAAGTTTCTAAATTATTGAAATCTCTCAAATTGTTAGGATTTATCGATTTTATCAACTAGGAAGCAACCATTATCCAAATGAACGACAATTATCTTGATTTTCAAGTAAACTTGTCGTTTAAAAAAAAAAGAATTTATCTTATTTTTTGCAGTTGCTATTTTTAGCCATCTTACGAGCTGTAGATACTTGTATGAAACGTAGTATGTACTTATTAGTTTTTGTTCCATACACAGGTAGGGGCTCCAACCTACCCCACTCACCATCATCGGGTGTCGTTCTCTTGAAAAAATAAATAAATCAGGCTATCAATTCCCACTCAAGTATTAGTCGCAATGGGAATCAAACTCGTGATCTTGGCTCTGATACCACTTGTAGGATCTCAAACGTTACCAGTTGTCCTAAAGTTTGGGAAGGGGGTTTGGCCTAATACGTATGTGAACGGGTCCATGGAAAACATACCATTCCCTATAATATTCATAAACTTGTCAAGGGGGCCTGACTGGAGCCAAACTGTGTGCTGGAACACAATGTGCATTCGAAATCCTCCATGTACCACCCGAGGCATGGTTTGTGACTATGCAGTGTTGTCCATTTGGGTTGAGGTTACATGGCTCTCTAGACACAATTAAACCCAACGGGGCAGACTATAATTTTTTTAAATACCCCATCACACGGTCCGGCATGTATGGCTCAACTTAATCGATGAATTTGATTATATCGTGAATATCGTCCGAGGGACGCGATGATTTATATTCATCCCATACATCATCCTATCGACCTATGAGATCAGGTTTCCATAATATGCAAATAGGTGATATAGAAAAGAAAAACGCGTATATACTAGTTAAATTAAACTCACATCATATCCATTCATGTCATCTAAAAGTTTCTTGTAGTACAACAATGTGTGAGAACTTCTAGCACGGGTACATCATGCAACGAGGCTCCATTTTCCTATACTCCCATAATATATCGATGCGAACAATATGGAGGTACTCGTAAATCCATAACTTCAATTGACATAAATAAGAATAATTTAAAGAATTAAAATAATTACAAAAACTAAAACAATTAGAGAAATTTATCCGGAAAGTCCTTTCACCCAAGCTTTGGTACTTATCCCTAACTCCCTATACAAAAAAAGCAAGAGTCGTTGATGCCCATGAATACTTCCTTATTTCTCAGGGTCTTGTCCATACAATATCCACCAAGGCTTAAAATCTAATCCATAATCATCTGAACATGATGGAGCGTGACCGTCATCTCGCCCCACAACATGTAAAGATAATTCGTCTCAGGTTGCCATCTCTCCATCAAAGAGTTTATCTACGTTCCATGTGAAGCAATTCTGTAAGTTGTAAAAGTTGGTTGCTGGAAATATGCCGCTTCGTTCTGTAGGCCCATGAGTTTGAATAAATTAATCCTCAACTCACAACGTCCTAACGAAACATCATGTAAAATTAAAATTGAATAATTTAATACAACAAACAAACATATAAAAGTCATATTATTTATAAACAAGTAAGAAAATTAATCAACTTACCTACATGTGACTTAAAACTAGGTATTAAGTCGGTACACTTAAGACCACCTCCATACGGACCCTGTAGCAAGTATGACCCCGATAGTAGTTTAAAATTGCCACGGTCTGCACTGCCTCCATGGCCACCACGACTGATACGCGTTTTCCTTACGTATAAATTACCGCAAGTATACAGTATCGCATTTTGCAGAACAGTGGTTCCGGATATCGATTCACAGGGACCTTGTAGATTCACATGCTGAGTAGCATAATTATATTATCGTTATACTATCTAGTCGATCGTAAATATTTGGAATGGTTGTAAACATTAATTTATAACCATGCAAGATCGTAAACATGCAATAGAGAATGTACGTAAATAAAATATCAACAACTCAACACCGGAGGGCTTCGGTTTAAACGGGACTTCTAGGGCCAAATCCACCTATGTATAATCAACAACGATCTACAAATCCGTTATCTAACGCCACATTCCTATTCGTTAACCCAGACGCTAAAGTACTCTAACCCCGTCTCCAGTGTAGTTAGAGTTTACCCACAAGTCCGACGTCTCCGTTCAGAACTTGCTATTAAGAGAGCATTTAGGTCAAGTTCTTAAGGGCTACCCGAAGTGTATCACGTCTCCATTTCCACACCCTGAGCTATGTTCTCCTAACTTCAAACAAGAAATCCTCTCTCGAGTTCATTCATATTTAATATCAATCCGAGAGCTGATCAAACAATCAGAAGCATTTAATACATGAAAACATAAACGAAATCGAAACACGACAAATAGATAACAGAAATGACGATCGAAATCAATATATACAAGGCTTCATTACACTAGAAGAAAATGTTCTTAGTTCATAACAAACATAATGTCAAAAGAATGTACAAAAGAAACGAAAAACAAAACGTAAAGAAATTGCGTAAGAAAAAGCCAAGTCGAAACCCCCGTTGATGATTGCCGTGAAGAACTGTCGAAAACCGTACAAAGTCGAATAAGAATGAAGAATGAAATGGCCTTTTTATTTATAGTGAAATGCAAAGCTTCCTCAAGAAGCTTTGCAAACAAAATATCTTTCTCAAAAGGCGTGCTCAGATCGCGATATAGGTTGTCTGGATCGCGATCTGACAGCCTCGGGAAACTGCCCACCGCCATGCCAGATCGCGATCCGGAAATGTGTATCGCGATCTGGGTCTTCAACAAAAATGCACTGTGAGACCCACCAGATCGCGATACAGAGTGTAGGATCGCGATCTGGAACTTGAGCAAAAAGTCTTATGTGAACACCCACATATCGCGATCCAGGATGTCAGATCGCGATATGGGTCTTGATCTATTTTTGTTCTGTTACAACCCCCATATCGCGATCCAGAGATGTCAGATCGCGATCTGGGTTTTCTTGGCCCCAAAATTGGCTTGAAATTTTGGTTTCGCTTTCAAATGGCTTCGACTCGGCAAAAATATCTAATAAAACCCTGAAATAGAAATAAAACAAGAAACGCAATAATATAAACAAATAAAGCCGAAACTCGGACGAACGAAGACCAAAACTCGAAGATTTGATAAGCAAAAAATCGTGCAAAACGAACACTTATCATACCCACAAACTTAGATCTTTACTCGTCCCGAGTAAATCAAAACGAAACTACAACAAAAAGGAAATAAAAACAACAAACTAAAACTAGGCCACTAAAGTAGGGAATCACGATTGCATTTAGCGTATGCAACAAGCCGTTGAACCCCTGAGTACCCCTAAAGGACGAGTTGTGTCTCGTGAGGGTTTTCAAACAACACACCCACAAAGTTGCCGGATTGGTCAAAGCATTGCAATTAATTCCAAAGATAAAATGAGCTAGATAACTTAAAATCTTAGAATGGCATACGGCTTAAGGTATTCGACTTTCCTACCGACGCAATTAGGTGTTTCTACACCAAAATGAAAGATAGACTCAAGAATCCGTAATTAAACAATAAAACACAATCATTGAGGGTTTTGAGTAGAAATGTGGGTGAAAAGTAAGTTTTGATTCTGAAATTCAAAAACTCGAGTTGGGCATAAGTAGGTGTATTTATTCCATAAGAAATGACAACAACAATATTTTTGGTGATTTTCATCACAATTTTTTTCTTTTTTTCATTTTTTTTAAACGGGCATAATCGTGACTCGCGCAAGGCTCGACACCACTGTGTTATCTCCCTGACCCATGTATTGAATTTTAGTCCAAGAAACCCCCAAGCTTGACAACTCGAGAGACTTAGGCGACGAGGTGCACCCAACGGGTTAAGCTCGAGTTAGAAATGCGGGGAAATCAGAGCGTGAATCACAACAATACCAAAAATTATTGTTTTTTTCTTTTGTTTTTTACATTAAACATAAAATAAATACGTAAAGACCATTGATAGAACTTTTAGCTAACAACTGGAAATCGTGAACACATAATTCAATTCTAACTCGCCCCCAAACCTCAGACTATTATACCCCTCAGAAAAGTGCGCTCAACCTTAATCGGAAAGGATTCGAAAGGCTATCCACACAAGCTGCAAAAACGCAGTCGGAAGGTTCATCTATAATTAGCCGGTTATCCACAATTTTAATTTTAAAATCAACTAGCACATCTACTAATTCATTAATTGATTTGCTTCAATAGAATCCGGAAATGCAACTTACACTGGATCCTAAATGAAATGCATGTGGCAAACATAACACAATTACGGAAATTGAAATACATAAACGAAACTAAATTATATGATATGCATGCAAAAGACCAAACCAAAATAAGATAAATAAAAAAATCAAAGTCTAGCAAAGATACATCGTAAACGAAATATCATTCCAACAACTTATCCAACAAAAACGAAAAAAAAAAAACAAAAACAAACAGGTTCAACAAACACCACCCTCAAACTCAAACTCCTCAAACTCTAGCATAGTCCCTATGCTGAAAAGCAGAATAAAAAATAAAAGGCAAAAAAACAAAACGTCCCTAGATGTCATGGTCCTCCTCGATAGCTCGTCCCTCGTCCTCCCTAAGTCCACGCTCGTGCTCCTCCCAGACAGGCCTCACCAGTGTGGTGGCTGCCGCTCGTGCAGCTTCTTCTGCGGCTGTGCTGGTGATGTGATTGGGAATCACATCAGCTGGAGGAAGAAGCTCCGTCAAATCAAGGCCGTGGTGGGAATGGTCGTGGCTCGACGACGTCTCCGTCCTGCACTGGAGTGCCGCCGCCATCACCTTGATCATCTTCTTGAACCAACTTACATTCTCCTCCATAGCATCCATCCACTCGCCCATATACTCTCGAAGTAGCGGAGCTGCTGCTGCTGATGTCTGCTATCTTTTCCAGCCTCGTAGTGCGGGTCGGGCTGGTCGGGAGTCCTCGAATGGTGGTGCGTCTGGCTCAGGGCCATCGCCCTCGCCATGTGGACCGGAAGCTGACTGGAGCTTGTCAAACGGGAAGATCGGCTTCAGAGCCTTTGTTACCTTGTCGTCGGCGAACATCGCCACGTTGGCATTTTTGCATAAGGCTGTGATGAGGGAGGGGAACATCGGGCCCAAAGAGGTGCCCTTCATGATCGCGTACATCAATGTGAGGCGAGTGGCATAGGTCCGGGCCGTTGAAACTGTCGGCATGACTCGGGAGCAGACGAAGTACATCCGAATCTTGGCCTCCCTCAAAAGCTCGGCTCGATAGAACCACTTATCTCCTGGTGTCCAATACGATCCTCGGGGGCACATGGCCTGAATGAGGTGCTGGTAGGTCGTTTCCATCTTCAGTGCTTGGAACGGCTCGGTCGGGATGTCCAGAAGACAGGGGACAATCTTGTAGACTCTATTGATGGCGTATGCGTCATATCGAACTTCCACGCCCCGGATGAAAACCACCGAGCCCCTGTATTGGCCGGCATTGGCGTAGAAGAGCCGGACCAAATTCTCGTTGTAGGTGCCCGGTTTGTCTACGAGTACTCTCCAATTTCTTTATTGTATGTTGTTGACAACCGAGGGGCACCCAATCGTCCGGACATCCAATTCATGTTCTGGGACGATCGATCGTGGCAGGCGGTCGATGTACTCGCTCTTGGCTTCGACATTCACATAAATTTCTTCGTCGTGCTCGTCGAAGGTCACTTCGATCAAGAGAGTGCGTTGATTGGCACGGGCGCCCGTGTTGAGTGGCACGTCACCGGTTTTTGGCATGGCATGGTCGGTTGGTCCCTCCGAATGTGAAAAGGGATGTCGATTCGAATTTGTTTGATCTTTTCGATGAACTTCTTCAATTGATCCTTGAACTTTTTCTTCTTCTATCTTTCTGGAAAAGGAATAGAAGTTATCATAAGAGGAGGATTATCAGGAAAAGAAATGTTATTGGGCTTACTAGCCTCTTTTGTACTACTCCCTGAAATGGTGATTTCCTGCTCGACCGGGGTCGGTTGTACACCTGGCCTTGGTGACTCATCTGTCGGATAAGGAGGATTGGTCATTTGCAAACCACTTCGGGTGGTTATGGCTTGACAACTTTCTTTAGGATTGACTCGGTATTGCATGGAAATCCACCCTTGGCCATCGTGGACATGGATTGGGCGATTTGCCCTATTTGCTTTTTCATGTTCTTCATTGTTGATTTCAGGCTCTCAATCTCCTGTTTTTGTCGGTGAAGACGCTCGTCATACGTCGGCCCTCATTGCTCTCTTTGATTGTTGAAATCGGAAGGTGGTTGTAGAGCATTCTTTGGATTGGCATAAGAGAAGTTCTCGTGATTCCAAATTTCCGGGTAGTAGTGAGTAGGGTTTTGGTTCTGATTGTTGTTTCCCCGGAAATTGTTGAATCGGTGGTTCATAAAATGTGCCTGCTCCCAATCGTCGTTTGTGGCTTGCGAAGTACTTGCTCCTGCTACTTGTTCGGTCTGTGGCCCTCGAACTGATAATTGGGCGACCCGATTTGATAGGGTTGCTAACCGTGCTGATACCGCGGCTAAAGGATCGAGTTGGTGGACTCCGGCCACCTTTTGTATACCACTTTGTTCGGACGACCAAAGGTAAGCATTCTCACACATTCGCTCGACAATGTCTCGAGCGTCTGTGGGAGTCTTATTTTGCAAAGATCCACCTGAGGCAGCATCGACTAGAGATTGGGCTTGTTGATCGAGCCCATTGTAGAATAACTCCATTTGATCCCACGGGTTGAATCCGTGTTGAGGGCATTGTCGTAATAAGTCCTTGAACCTCTCCCACGAGTCGTGCATCGGTTCTTGGCTCATCTATCTGAAGTTGCCTACATCTCTTCGTAGTTGTGCGGTCTTCGAAGGTGGAAAAAATCGTGCGAGAAAGGCTTGTGATAATTCTTCCCAACAGGTGAGTGATCCTGGATTAAGACTCTGAAGCCAACTCTTCGCCTTGTCTCTGATAGAAAATGAGAATAGCTTCAACCGAATGGCATCATCAGAAACACCGTTAACTTTGATTGTCTCACAAATCTCCAAGAAATTGGCAAGATGGAGATTCAGATCTGCAGTGGCTGCTCTGGAGAATTGGTTCGCCATGACCATGTTGATTAGCCTCGTCTTTAGCTCAAAGTTGTTTGCGGCTATCGCCGGTTTCCTGATTCCCGAATAGTTCTCATTCACAGCTGGAGTTCGGTATTCTCGCATTGTTCGCTCGGGTGGTAGGTTTAGTCTTGGTTGCTCGTGATCTCATCCTGGCTCTCGATCGTACTCAAAGGCCAGGTGTTTTGGATTTCCTTGATCGTCGGCCATTGGTTCACTTTGTTATTTGCGTGCGGCCCTTCGTCTTCGAATTGTCCTTTCAATCACGGGATTGTAAGGTATGATTTCCAAATTTCGACGCCTGGGCATAAACAAAGTGATCGGTTAAAATTAAGGTAAAAATCGAAAATAAAACAGGTAAATAGCTAAAGTAATAATTAGATAATTGGTAACACTATCAACAAAGATAAAATCAAATTGGTCCAGGGCAACGGCGCCAAAAACTTGATACGCGTTTCCTCACATATAAATTACCGCAAGTATGCAGTATCGCATTTGGCATAACAGTGGTTCCGGATATCGATCCACATGTACCTAGTAGATTCACATGCTGAGTAGTGTAATTATATTATCGTTATATTATCTAGCCGATCGTAAATATTTGGAATGGTGATAAACCAAATTTATAACCATACAAGATCATAAACATGCAATAGAGAATGTACGTAAATAAAATAGCGACAACTCAACACGGGAGGGCTTCGGTTTAAAAGGGACTTCTAGGGCCAAAGCCACATATGTATAATCAACAACGATCTACAAATCCGTTATCTAACGCCACATTCCTATTCCTTAACCCAGACGCTGAAGTACTCTAACCCCCGTCTCCAGTGTAGTTAGAGTCTACCCACAGGTCCGACGTCTCCGTTCAGAACCTGCTATTAAGGGAGCATTTAGGTCAAGTCCTTAAGGGCTACCCGAAGTGCATCACGTCTCCATTTCCACACCGCAAGCTATGTTTTCCTAACTTCAAACAAGAAATCCTCTCTCGAGTTCATTCATATTTAATATCAATCCCAGAGATGATCAAACAATCAGAAGCATTTTATACAGGTAAACATAAACGAAATCGAAACACGACAAATAGATAACAGAAATGACGATCGAAATCAATATATACAAGGCTTCATTACCCTAGAAGAAAATGTTCTTAGTTCATAACAAATATAATGTCAAAAGAATGTACAAAAGAAATGAAGAACAAAACGTAAAGAAATTGCGTAAGAAAAACCCAAGTCGAAACCCCCGTTGATGATTCCCGTGAAGAAATGTCGAAAACCGAAAAAAGTTGAAGAAGAATGAAGAATGAAAGGGCCTTTCTATTTATAGTGAAATGCAAAGCTTCCTCCAGAAGCTTTGCAAACAAAATATCGTTCTTAAAAGGCGTGCCCAGATCGCGATCTGGGTTGCCTGGATCGCGATCTGGCAGCCTCGCGGAACTGCCCACCCCCATGCCAGATCGCGATCCGTAAATGTGTATCGCGATCTGGGTCATCAACAAAAACGCACTGTGAGACCTCCCAGGTCGCGATACGGAGAGCTGGATCGCGATCTGGATCTTGAGTAAAAAGTCTTATATGAACACCCCCAGATCGCGATCCATGATGTCGGATCGCGATCTGGGTCATGATCTATTTTCGTTATGTGACAACCCTCAGATCGCGATCCAGAGATGTCAGATCGCGATCTAGGTCTTCTTGGCCCCATAATTGGCTTGAAAATTCGGTTCCGCTTTCAAATGGCTTCGACTCGGCAAAAATATCTAATTAAACCCTGAAATAGAAATAAAACAACAAACGCAATAATATAAACAAATAAAGCCGAAACTCGGACGAACAAAGACCAAAACTCGAAGATTTGATAAGCAAAAATCGTGCAAAACGAACACTTATCAACGACCTCCACAATATCCTCAACCACCACGACCTCGTACACAAGTTCTAGTCTCGACCAAAATATCTGCCGGAATATCTACCAGAATCTTCGCATCGGCCTCAATCTCAACAACCAGACAGTCCATATATTCGTACACCACCAACCTTAATTGCAATCCGTGCTTCGACCTCCTCCTCCTGCCAATCCTCGAGAGAACCAACAACCTCATAAACGAGGTCTTCAACTCTAGATGTCCCGGACTGATCGCGTCTCCATCTATGGTTTAATGTAGTCGGTCTATCTCTCTCGACAACGTGAAGTGCGAGCCTCTTTGAAATGTAAGATACATTTTACTCTGCTTGCGAATTTTTGACATTACACAAACTAATTAGTTGTTATGGACCAAACAAGTCCAAGGGATTTGTAATTATGGATTTGAAATCCCCTCTCCAAATCCTTCCATTCAAATTGACCCTAAGGGTCTATTTGGATGGAAGGGTTTGGAGGGGGGATTTGAAATCCTTACTAACAAATCTCTTGAACTTGTTTGGATTGAGGGATTTGACAAGGAATTTCAATTCCACATCCCTCCTTTTTAATTGTTTTTTGATCAATTGTGGTGGATTTCAAATGTCTCCAAATTGGTGTCATTTCAAATCCCTTCCCCAAATCAAATCCCCTACAAATCCCACCATCCACATGGACCCTAAGAGTATTTTCACAAACTAGAAAATTACACGTGCGTTGCACGTGTCGTAACAAATACATAATATGTTGACGTCATGTTATTTGGCATTCTTAAAAATGGTGTGAGCCAGATGCAAATTTGTTACACAAACAAGACATAGAAGGGGATATTCTGTAAAGTTGTTGAGCAATATTAATTAAAGCAAAGAAAATTAGTTTTATTCATAATGTTGTGAATAATATTCTTTTTTAAATGGCGTTAGATTTCATTGAAAATTCATTGCCCCACATGTATCATGAAAATGTAAGTAATTGTAACTAATACATTTTATGACTAATTACATGAAATGAGATAACGTGGGAATCCATCAACATCAATTATGGTAAGATTTGAGAAAAATACTAGTCCGACATACAAGCCTTGTACTATATGTGAATATCATGTAGGAAATCAAACACATTTATGGACTCCAAACGTAACACCAATATTCACCAAACTTAAAATACTCATATATAATAGAATTTATGTATCTCCCATACTAATTCATCATTAAAGTGTCAAGGAATTTGGTACAACTCAATTCATCAAAAAATATAGTATGTTTTGTTCCACAGGTAAGTACAATGTATAAACTGGTAAAGTTAGGATTATTCATGTATATAGTATTGTGAGTTTATTCATAAAGTACATGTTGTCCATTCATATTGTACTGTTATATTCTTTATATTATTGCGGGGGCCAATGCATCCATATAATATGATTTTAAGATGCATTTCTTCATTTTAAGACTATTAACATGAAATGAGACTATGTAGGAGTTGATCAACATAAATTATGGAAACATTTGAGGAAAATATTAGCTCTACACATGAGCCTTGTACATTTATATGAGTATCGTGTAACAAATCCAACACATTTATGGTATCTTTTACACTTATATGAGTATCATGTATGAAATTCAACATATATATGGCATCTTGTACTCCAAACGCAACAATAATGCTCACCAACCTTAAAATACACATCTAAAACATAATGTATGCATTACAGTGTCAAGAAAACGGTACAACTCAATTCTTCACAAACTATAGCCCGATGTGTGAAACACACAAGTACATTGAAACACATGTGAAGTACATGTCTAGAATTGACGCGGTATCTTCAAATAAACTAGAAAGTAATTGTTGTTCATTAGTATGGTACGCTTATATTATTTATATTAATTTATGGCCAAGTCAACTATATAAACTCAATTCATAACAAAATACAGTACCATGTGTTCAACAAGTAAGTGCAATTAATCAAAATACATGGTACAATGCTTTCAATATAAAAGTACGAGTAGAGCGGACCAATAGTATTGTTAGCTTTATAACAAAGGACAGATTCCTGCAACTACATACACATAACTACCATTATAACAAATACAATGTACTATAAAGTTCCACTCTAGTACTTGCAATACTCTGTTTCAACACCATCCAAATGCACTAGGAATACCATTATTGCATATGACATATACTACTACATCACCAAGAATAATACAAAAAACCTTTTTCCCATATCCTATATCAAAGTCATCAAACATCATACATCAAATCCTTGCTAGGACTAAAAATGCTTTGGGATCATGCTAATGTCGCCAAACAATAATACCCAGAAGAGGAAGTGTTCAAAATCGACAATAAATAATGATCTTTGCAAACTCGAACGACAAAATAACATATATTGGAACCGATTTAATGATTGGGGGAAACAAATCAAATCTTATTTCCTCCCCTTCATCATTCTTCGAAAATGGGTATCTTTCTTCTTTTCTTTTTGCTGTTTTTTTCTTCTACTACTTTGGTTCTTCCTTTTCTTTGTTCTTGTTGCTTCATTTGTATTGATTAAGGAGTTTGTTTTCTTGTGCCTTTTCGTGTTCATTTTTGTTTCTTGTTTGAAGAATAATAACAGAAAATTGAATTGGAACGGGCAAGAAAAGGAGAGAGAGAAGAGAGATAGAAAAAGGGGAAAGAGGAAAGAGAGAAGAAAGAGAAAAAGAAGAGAGAGAAAATAAAAAAATATGTAATTTTAGATTAAAATAAAGGGTATTTTAGATTTTTCACCTGTCTCTAGGGACTGAACTGCATTTGAAATTTTGCATTAGGAACTGATACGCACTATAAGTTTGTGTTTGGGGATTTATATGTACTTACCCCCCTCTCTCTCTCTCTCTATATATATATATATATATATATATATATATATATATATATATATATATATATATATATATATAGAGAGAGAGAGAGAGAGAGAGATATATATATATATATACACACACACAGAGAGAGAGAGAGAGAGAGAGACTCAGACATACATACATATACACATACAGAGAGAGAGATAGAGAAAAACACACACTCACACTCCCTCTAATTCAATATTTATTTATTTTTTTATTTTTTTTTTTTTTTTTATTCTTTTTTTCCCTCCCCCTATCTCACGAGGGGGAGAGGGG
>NW_012194863.1:12698-106273 GCF_000504015.1 Erythranthe guttata | reverse complement strand
TATATATATATATATATATATATATATATATATATATATATATATATATATATACTTCTTATAAAAGTATGAATCCTAAGGTGGTTTCATCCATTTTATGTATGTCCAAAAATGTAATTTGAATAAGTAAGATTTGAAGAACAGTTAGGTAATATTAATGAATTAATACTAACAAACACAAGAATAAAAAAAAATCACATTAGGCAGATACGAATAGAGTGAGATAAAAATGATGACCATTACGGTTTAGTCTTTACACCTTCCTGTCAAAGCTCTTTTATCTTCCTTTTTTTAAACAGTTATTGTAAATAAACTTTCAAGCGAATAATGAATGGGTAAACAACATAAGTCCCCTATGTGTTAGGATAAATCTGCACCAAACCCCTCTATGTTTGTTTTATTGCATAAAACTCCTCATGTATTTCATTTTTCTTTACATGAAATCCACTTTTTCGTTAATAATTAACATTGTTAACTAATGAGGAGATTTAATGCAACTTTTTTCGCAACATAGGGGGTTTGGTGCATATTTTCTACAACACATGGAGTTTTATGAAAACATAATTTATTCATTTAAAAAGCCGAACATATTTATTCAGTTACAATATTAAAAATAAAAAAAATTATAGTTGGGGGTGAATATTTTTTGAAAACTCATTTTTTTTAAAATTCCTGTTAGTTTGATTCCATTTTTTATACGATATATTTAAGTAATGTATTTATAAAATTGATTTTCTAAAATATGTTTTTATAATATTAAAATTATTATATATTTATATAATTTATTCTAGATTAACTATATGTAAAAACAATATAAATAATTTGAAATTGGGTTCCAATTTGCATCTCTATTTATATTATTTGTTTATTTCATATTGTAAATTAATAAAAAAAAATCGTCTTAATGTCACCAAAATAATTGTATTTTAAATGGAATTTCTTTTTTCTTTTTGCATAAATCCCTCTGGTGTTGCAAAAAAACAAAAAAAGAAACATGCACATAATCCTCATATGTTACAAAAATCTTGCAGAAAATTTTGTTAATAGTTAACGGTGTTAAGTTTTAACAAAATAGGATTTGATGCAAGTTAAAATGAAACACAAGGCGATTTCACGCAATAAAACAAACACAAGGGGATTTGGTGCAGGTTTTGCTTAACACAAGGGGTTGTTTATGCTATTTACCCAATAATGAATAGGCATAGTTGACATTACTCCATTGAAATCATTAATTACCCATCCAAAGTGCGGCGTCTATTACGGTTTATTTGGATGGAGGGATTTGGGGAGGGATTTGATTTGGGGAATGGATTTGAAATGACTCCAATTTTGGAGTCATTTGAAATCCATCACTATTGCTCCAAAATCAACTAAAAGGAGAGGTGAGGATTTGAAATCCATCTCCAAATCCCTCAATCCAAACAAGTTCGAGGGATTTGTTATTATGGATTTGAAATCCCTCCCCCAAATCCCTCCATCCAAATGCACCCTTAGATTACACGTCGTAGATATAGCTGACGTTAAAAACCACTCAAATTAAATTAACAACATGGTTTGGGGAAAATCCTCTTCCTCCAGGCTTCCCATTAAGTCCTCATAACACTATTTAACGACCTGCAACAAATGGTTTCCTTATCAGTAAAATAATTTGATATTGCTTGAATGATGTGGCTATAATCCAAATAATAAAATGGTGAGTAACACCAAACTCAACCTACATACTTGGGATCTAATTATATATGTTTATCATAATTAATTAGAGGCAAGGAACAACTTGTTGTTTCCTAACAAATTATAGTTTACTGTGTTTGTGCTAGGTCCCTTATTTGTCATTACATATATGTTGTGTTGTGGATTTTTTGATTTTTTTAGTGCAAACTATTTTAATATATTGGGTAATATGATCAACTTTTCTGTTATTGTATTTTTTATGCTAGCTGGTGATTGCATTTATCTTTACTTACAAACACCGGTGGAACATATCAGTAACCGGTGGAACATACGAGGGGCAACCTGCTTCCCCCCCCCCACCCCCCCCCCCCCCCACCCCCACAAGAAAAAATTATATATATATTTCTCATGTAAATTTACATATATATATATTTTTATATTTATTATACCAATATAAGATATTATGGTTAAAACTTCTAATTTTTAAAATAATACTTGTAAATATTATATTTTTTTTTATTAATTACCCTAAATATATTCTAAGGTGATGCCCCCGAACCCTCAAGTTTAACTTTTTCCACCGTCATATTATTTCATAAAATATTCCGATCCCCCCTCACAAAATAAAATTTGTTGGTTTCGTCCATGATGATAAATGTTGTTTTCCAATCGTGATTTTGATCATTCGGTTTCTAAATTTGGCGAAAGCTCAAAACACGGTATTTGTAGTTACTTGAGTTAACTTTCTAATTCAAATAATTGAATCATCGGGATTGGATGTTCGATGAGAAATATATGCATGAATCAACGAATATTGTCTACAACTTTAATGATTTGAATTATCGAAAATTCAAAATGTAGCTGAACATGCATAAAATTGTCAACCGACATTCAATCCAGGTGATTCAAATTGGATTACAATGTTAACTAACTCAAATGACTAAAATTTCCGTAGTTTGCATTTTGCCAACATCTGAATAAAAAAGAGTCAAAATCAAGTTCGAAGTCAAAACTATATTAATAAAATTGAACTAACAATTATAATTTATTTTGGATGCCGAATAGATAAATACATTGTATCAATAGAACTTTAAATTTAATTCTTTTCTTATACAAAAGCTCTTTTATAAACTTTTGTGTGTGTAAATATATAAAAATATAGGATAAGTTACTAACGTAATTTATGTTTAAATGGAAGAAAATAGTAAATCTACTAAAGAGTGTTGAGAAACTAATAAAGAAGAACAAAGCAAAGATGAATTGATATAGTAATAGAGAGAAGCAAGTATATTATTCTCTTGTTCTTCTTGTATGTCCAACTCAATATAATGGATCACTATATATACTACAAGTAAAACCATGAAAGGTCATGAGTTACAAGGGGTTATAGGCCTATAATGGTGAGTAAATGGTGGGAATAGTGGTGGGAGTAATGGTGGTCATCCACACCTTTAAGAATTCATAACACTCTCCCGTAGATGTTCACCATCTATGGAATATACCTCGTTATAAACTTTGTTAGGAAAACCCATTGCGACAAAACCTAATCGAAGGAGAAAAGAGTACATATCCATGTGCAACTTGCGAGTGTGACACTGCCTCGTTAAAAACTTGCCAAGAAAAATCCATTGGGACAAAAATATGGTCGAAGGAAAAAGAGTACAATGTTGTTATAAGTAGTGCTCATGCTCCCCCTGATTTCGACATATGACTTTTAATCATCTTCTCAATGAAGTAGTTGGCAATAATTTGATATATGAATAATATAATTTATTGTTTGACTTTGATATGGCCAACTATATCCGTTTTAAGATCCACGAAATTTTCCAAATTTTAATTCTTTCATTATCTTCTCGAGGGCTTAAAATATCTTCAATTATATCCAATGATTAGACAAACATAATATCACTCAATAGATGAGTCTTGTGTTGGGTTTCGGGCACGTGTACGCAGCGGAAAACAAAAATTTTATGCGATTTAAACAACTTTAAAGCACATAAACACATGCCCGATAATTTAAATCAATTAATTGCGTACCTTTGCGCTTCCAGCGAAATTAAAAACAACAACATACTTAATTACTTAATCGAAATTATATCAATTAGCATGCTCGCGTTTAAATCAAATAATCATGCTCGCAATAATAAAACAAATTTCATGTAGACACATAAAATCATACAAGTTTCTCATTAAAATGAACATGCATATATTAATTTAAACGTAACCGAATCGAATGACAATAGATTCAAAACATTACATCTTGAAGCGTGAGGTAGGCGCACTAAGCAAAGCTAGATTGCCACGGAAACCAATCCGTGCAATCCGGGGCAGCAACGGCGATGATCCGAGCTACGGCGGCGCGTGTGATTCACGTGCTGTCCTTGAAGCATCAATCGAACGATGGCCAGCTGCTCTTCCCACTCCTATTGATCCAACCTGTTTGCTGATCTGAAATTACAGCCTTGCTCCGACTTCAATATCTCCATGCTGATTTACTGGATGGACAATTCCTTCAGTATGAATGTAGATTTATGAGTCTTGAAGCTTCTGTCAAAATTTCACGTCCATCCGATCACCGTTTGATTTATGGCGAATTTTCCCGCTGGACAGCGCAGAAAATCCGAGAGCAGTTTTTCAGAATTGCCTTCTCGCATCTTCGATTCTTCAATCTTCCTCCTCTTGGATTTCACCTCGTATACATCGATCTACTAAACACGTGGCACTAGACACGTAATAGTCAGAATAACGGAAGAAAAGAAAGAAGGAAAGGAATACCGAAAGAGATCGGCTAACGGGTGGCCGATTCCGGCGAATTTCCGGCGATGGCGCGGTGGTGGTGGCCATGGGAGAGGGTGGCTGATCGAGAGAGGCACCGGCTAGGGTTATGAACGTGTGTTCTCTTAGTTGTGTGTGTGCAAGACCTATAAATCAAGTATTTATATGTCTTGCATAAAACCCTAACGGGCTTAAGTTGGACCGGGCCCAACAGCTTAAGTTCGTTAGTTCTTTTACTTGCCCATCTCTCTCAATTCGATGATCGGAAAACTGTAACGATTACATTTTCGGAATCATTATAATTTCCTCGTCATTACGAGTGCCAACTCTCGATTTCCAACTTTCCAAAAGTGGAAACCCTAATTCAGTGCACTTTCTAAATTTGGAAACTTCCCGATTTAGAAGGTTCACTAATACGTTCGCCTATTCATTTCCTTTTCTTATTCTCATTCATAATTCCAAATTACGAATGTTGGACCCAATCATATTGACTTCCAATCATGCAAAAATAAACATATTTTACCTTTGACCGTTTATTCAAAGATCTCATGTGCACGAGCAGTGTGACCTTCGATGGTTCAGGTGTAAGCTAGCCGTGGGCCCACAACCCTTTGTGGTCTAAACTCGTCCCCTTAGAGTTACGATTAAGATGAAACTCGTTACACCTTAATCACCCAACGAATCAAGATTGGCGTCTAGCAACTACGCGTCATGATCCCTAGATACAAATGAAGTGCCTGCAAGAACCTTCAGATATAGTTAACGTACAGTACGGTCCCTTCGATTCATATGTCCCGATTGAACTAGAGGCATTGGTTCATCGAGACCTCTTTATATGTTCAATGACGGTGCGATCGTTCTAAGTATTGTAATCGTCACGTGCATGACTTAGAGAATCGAATACTTTAATCATCACTTAGTCAGCTCTGGCCAGAGACTTAGAATAATTACAAACTATCAGAACACACAAGACATCCAAGACTATTCTAGCGATCGAATCCCCGACTACAATGCACAGACCTCCCACTAGATTTCGGACTGCACGAACACTGACCCTTGGGATGGTCCTCGGTGGAACTCAGAGACAGGTCACGATACAGCTGGTCCTCTAGTGAAGTCACGGTGATGTCTAGGTCATAAGGACTAATGGTGTACAACTATACCATAGATATCTCTACTCGATTATTGGGAACCACTTAGAGATTTCTAGGGTGAGGGAGTTCAGTGAACTCGTCAACTTACGAGCACCCACTTATGCATGCCGATATCACAATACCGTTTACTGATGAGATGCAGTACACATACACTAAGTGCTAGTCTTCTAATGGGAAAGGCTGATATCCTCATTGGTGGCGTAACCCTTCGACTAGGAACACGTTTAACAGTTATAATACTTAAGTAAATATCTCACGATCCTAACGATCAATTACTAGTACTTGTAATAACTGTAAGGACTATATCTATGCTTGTGACAAAGGGACAAAGATATAGAATGCCAAGGTCTTTTATCATTAATACGACTAAAGGTTCGTCTATTACAATAATAAATACGAAAGACCACAACCACATGTTGGTTTGTTGGTCACCTACTCCAACAATCTCCCACTTGACCTAAAGCCAACTACCCATGAATCGCAATCCCATCGACTCTCGATGTTTCTCATGGACCGATCTCGGTAAAGGCTTCGTGAAGGGGTCTGCAACGTTCTCTTCCGAGGTGACTCGTTCTACTTTAACTTCACCTCTATCAATGATCTCTCGGATTACATGATACTTTCTCAGAATATGCTTCGACTTCTGATGAGATCTCGGCTCCTTAGCTTGCGCCAAAGCTCCGGTGTTATCACAGTACAACGGTACTGGATCACTAGCACAAGGAACGACACCCAACTCTTGGATGAACTTCCTTATCCGAGTCCCATCTTTTGCAGCTTCGGACGCTGCAATGTATTCCGCTTCGGTAGTGGAATCGGCCGTCGTGCTTTGCTTGGAACTCTTCCAACACATGGCACCACCATTAAGCGTGAATATAAATCCAGAGTTCGGCTTTGAGTCGTCCACATCCGATTGAAAACTAGAGTCGGTAAAGCCCTCTAATTTCAACTCGGTACCCCCATAGACCAAAAAAATATCCTTAGTCCTTCGTAAGTACTTGAGGATATCTTTCACGGCTTTCCAGTGAGCCGGGCCGGGGTTAGACTGATATCTGCTTGTGACACTCACAGCATACGCAATATCAGGTCTCGTACATATCATGCCATACATTATGCTTCCTATGGCAGAAGCATAAGGCGTCCTTTTCATCTCCTCGATTTCACTAGGTGTTTGCGGACACATAGATTTCGAGAGACGAACCCCATGGGACATTGGCAAGAATCCCTTCTTGGATTCTTCCATGCTAAACCGTTTCATAACGGTGTCTATGTACAGGATTTGGGATAAGCCAAGCATCTTTCTTGCTCTATCTCGATAGATGCGTATTCCTAATACATAAGATGCTTCTCCCAAATCCTTCATTGAGAAACGTGTGGACAACCATGCTTTTGGTTGCTGCAACATTCCTACGTCATTCCCAATGAGTAGAATGTCATCAACGTAAAGCACTAAAAATATCAATGCCCTCCCACTAACCTTCTTGTATACACAAGGTTCCTCCGGGTTCTCAAAATCAAACTCTTTGATAGTTGAGTCGAACCTAATGTTCCAACTACGGGATGCTTGTTTCAATCCATAAATGGATCGCAGGAGTTTGCAAACCTTTTGCTCACTTCCAGAAGATATGAAGCCTTCCGGCTGCGCCATGTTAATTTCTTCCTCAATATCTCCATTAAGGAAGGCGGTCTTCACATCCATTTGCCATATCTCCTAGTCGTACCACGCAGCTATGGCCAGCAAAATCCTAATGGACTTCAGCATCGCGACTGGCGAAAAGGTTTCCTCATAGTCAACGCCTTGCCTTTGAGTGTATCCTTTCGCTACCAATCTAGCTTTATAGGTCGATACCTTTCCATCCACTCCAATTTTCTTCTTATAGATCCACTTGCAGCCGATAGGAACAATTCCCTTAGGTGGATCTACCAAGGTCCACACCTTGTTGGAGTACATGGAGTCCATTTCGGATTTCATGGCAGTTAGCCAATGTCCCATGTCCGCATCCGATACGGCCTCATTGTATGTTCTTGGATCTTGTCCATGATCAACATGATCTTCATCATTCTCGAGGAGGAATAACCTATCCGGCATTTTCCGAACTCTTTCGGATCTACGTACCGTAGGTTCAGGAGGTATATTAGTGGATTGTTGTATTGGTTCGATTACTTGTTCTTGCACTTGAACTTCACTTTGTGGTTCTTGAACTACTTCAAGTTCTATCATGCTGCCTTTTCTATCGGATAGAAACTCCCTTTCCAAAAAGGTGGCATTTCTTGAAACAAACGTCTTTGCTTCCTTGACATAATAGAATTCGCATCCCATTGAATCTTCGGGATACCCTACAAAATAGCACAAGTCGGATTTACTATCCAACTTATCTCCCACTAATCGCTTCACATAAGCGGGAAAACCCCATATCCTAATATGTTCGTAGTTGGGTTTCCGGGAATGCCAAAGTTCTTTATCATTAATATCTCACTTCGTTTTGCTGAATTTCGCCTTAGGGGCCCCCACTACCTTCACCCACTTCGAACTTGCTGTTTGGAAAGGGAACTCTTTCCTTTATCTTCTTTTGGGGAGAACTATTCTTTCCAGAAGTAACAACAATGAGAACAGACTTCTCTTTCTTAATGGTGGACTCGAAACTGACCAACATGTTCATTAACTAATCCAAGGGAGGATCTAGTTTGTTCATGTTGAAGTTCACTATGAACAATTCATAGGAACTAGGAAGAGACAACAGGATCAAATCCAACGAGAGCTCGGCCGGGAGGGTGACATCGAGATTCACTAGCTTTTCAAGGAGAGTGATCATTTTGAGACAGTGCTCGTGGACCGAAGTCCCTTCGCGCAGTCTCGCCGTGATCAACTCCTTTGTAGCAGTGTACCTCGATGCCCTAGTATTCTCACTGTACATGCTATCGAGATGAGCCTTTATATCGAAACCATGCATGTGAGACTCATATTTCCTCGCAAGCGCGGGATCCATGGTGGCTATCATATAGCACCTAGCATGTGTGTCATCTTTCTTCCACGCTTCATAAGTTTCCTTTTCAGCATCAGTCGCTGTGGCAGGTATAGTGGCGGGAAGTCTCTCGTTCAAAACATAGAGACGCCCCTCAACGGTTAGCACAAGCTTAAGACTACGCAACCAATCTAGGTAATTAGGGCCATTGAGTTTATTGTCGAGGATTGACATTATGGGATTCTTAGACATGATTATCTGAGAGGTACTGGGAAGAGGATTATTAGAGATTCGCGTTAAATGATTGTTACAATTAAATGTTTGGCCTTATGTTATTTAATTGTTCTCCCACTAATTTTATCGAGTTCCACTTCCCTCTAGTAGACAAACGAGAAAACTGATTTTTCTTAATGGGCTTTAGGTCCAATAGACAAATATAACCCGTAGTTAATCTAGCCCGATTATATTTGCCCAAAGGTAGATCACAATCAATCATATCCACAATATGACCCTAAATTAATTTTCCTCACACTTGATAATGACCTAAGTTAATCTCGCGAATATCAAAATCGTCGTGTGTCAAGTCTAACCTACCAATCAAAGATGCTCATAGAACTCGATTATGCCAAACTAATGCAGTCCCTAGTTAATCTAGCCGACCACGTTAATCCAACATAACCCTTTTCTATTGCTACCTTCATCACTATGTCAATTGAATTACAGCTTACTCTACCATAGCACTCCCCGCTAACACGGCTTACTGCACTACAGCAAAGGGCTACACATAATCCAACCGTTGGCAGAAGGAAAGAAATAACTCAACATATTGGGTTTTTCTTTATAGCTTGAAATGATTCTTAATTAAATTAAGAATGAGGGATTTTTATTAAAATGTTTTATCTCATCAGAAGGTTCGGATTGGTCTATGTGATTCCTACATCTATGTTCTCTAAAGGTATATGGAAACGCATATTGTCCTAAGAGGAACATACGACCTAACTACATAATTAATTACATTAATTAATTATCGAATTTTCAAAATAATTATAGAACCTCAACTAGCATAAATCATTCATATAATGTTGAGGTACTACTAATTAAGTTGAACTTATAATCAATATTATATTTGTGTTCTATTAATTGAAATCAATTTAACAATTTAAATCTATTTGATTAATCTAACACCTATTTACTAAAATAGATGATTGTTGACTCAATTATCTAATTGGGATTAATTGAAAATAATTTTCCAAAAATTAAAATCAATTTGTTTTAAGTTTAATTTTAGAAAATCTGAATTTTTTTTTTTATTTTCAGTGAACCGGTTCGGCCCAACCGGTCTGACCGGTTTCGGACCGAAGCGGTCCGGTTCTGCCTGGTCCAGTTGACCCAAATCAGTGGGCCGGGTCAGTCGGACCGAGAACCGGTCTGACCGACCCTAATCCACTTGGATTCGGTCAAATGTATCGTGCACAACCATCGAACCGGCCGGTCCGACCGGTTCGATCCGAACAATTAAAAACCGACGTTTTAAAAATAATTTCAGATCCGATTTTCCAATTTTAAACAATTTTAAAGCTGGAAAAATTCTAAACAATATTTCAAAAATATTTTAAACTTACGAAAACTCCCAATTACATAATACAACAATCACTACTTTAATAAATCGAATCATGCATAAATTCATAGCATATAAAAACGAACGCAATTAATTGCGCAACGAGCTCTGATACCACTGTTGGGTTTCGGGCACGTGTACGCAGCGGAAAACAAAAATTGTATGCGATTTAAACAACTTTAAAGCACATAAACACATGCCCGATAATTTAAATCAATTAATTGCGTACCTTTGCGCTTCCAGCGAAATTAAAAACAACAACATGCTTAATTACTTAATCGAAATTAAATCAATTAGCATGCTCGCGTTTAAATCAAATAATCATGCTCGCAATAATAAAATAAATTTCATGTAGACACATAAAATCATACAAGTTTCTCATTAAAACGAACATGCATATATTAATTTAAACGTAATCAAATAATCATGCTCGCAATAATAAAATAAATTTCATGTAGACACATAAAATCATACAAGTTTCTCATTAAAACGAACATGCATATATTAATTTAAACGTAACCGAATCGAATGACAATAGATTCGAAACATTACCTCTTGAAGCGTGAGGTAGGCGCACTAAGCAAAGCTAGATTGCCACGGAAACCAATCCGTGCAATCCGGGGCAGCAACGGCGATGATCCGAGCTACGGCGGCGCGTGTGATTCACGTGCTGTCCTTGAAGCATCAATCGAACGATGGCCAGCTGCTCTTCCCACTCCTATTGATCCAACCTGTTTGCTGATCTGAAATTACAGCTTTGCTCCGACTTCAATATCTCCATGCTTATTTACTAGATGGACAATTACTTCGGTATGAATGTAGATTTATGAGTCTTGAAGCTTCTGTCAAAATTTCACGTCCATCCGATCACCGGTTGATTTATGGCGAATTTTCCCGCTGGACAGCGCAGAAAATTCGAGAGTAGTTTTTCAGAATTGCCTTCTCGCATCTTCGATTCTTCAATCTCCCTCCTCTTGGATTTCACCTCGTATACTTCGATCTACTAAACACGTGGCACTAGACACGTAATAGTCAGAATAACGGAAGAAAAGAAAGAAGGAAAGGAATACCGAAAGAGATCGGCCAACGGGTGGCCGATTCCGGCGAATTTCCGGCGATGGCGCGGTGGTGGTGGCCATGGGAGAGGGTGGCTGATCGAGAGAGGCAGCGGCTAGGGTTATGAACGTGTGTTCTCTTAGTTGTGTGTGTGCAAGACCTATAAATCAAGTATTTATATGTCTTGCATAAAACCCTAACGGGCTTAAGTTGGACCGGGCCCAACAGCTTAAGTTTGTTAGTTCTTTTACTTGCTCATCTCTCTCAATTCGATGATCGGAAAACTGTAACGATTACATTTTCGGAATCATTATAATTTCCTCGTCATTACGAGTGCCAACTCTCGATTTCCAACTTTCCAAAAGTGGAAACCCTAATTCAGTGCACTTTCTAAATTTGGAAACTTCCCGATTTAGAAGGTTCACTAATACGTTCGCCTATTCATTTCCTTTTCTTATTCTCATTCATAATTCCAAATTACGAATGTTGGACCCAATCATATTGACTTCCAATCATGCAAAAATAAACATATTTTACCTTTGACCGTTTATTCAAAGATCTCATGTGCACGAGCAGTGTGACCCTCGATGGTTCAGGTGTAAGCTAGCCGTGGGCCCACAACCCTTTGTGGTCTAAACTCCTCCCCTTAGAGTTACGATTAAGATGAAACTCGTTTCACCTTAATCACCCAACGAATCAAGATTGGCGTCTAGCAACTACGCGTCATGATTCCCTAGATACAAATGAAGTGCCTGCAAGAACCTTCAGATATAGTTAACGTACAGTACGGTCCCTTCGATTCATATGTCCCGATTGAACTAGAGGCATTGGTTCATCGAGACCTCTTTATATGTTCAATGACGGTGCGATCGTTCTAAGTATTGTAATCGTCACGTGCATGACTTAGAGAATCGAATCCTTTAATCATCACTTAGTCAGCTCTGGCCAGAGACTTAGAATGATTACAAACTATCATAACACACAAGACATCCAAGACTATTCTAGCGATCGAATCCCCGACTACAATGCACAGACCTACCACTAGATTTCGGACTGCACGAAAACTGACCCTTGGGATGGTCCTCGGTGGAACTCAGAGACAGGTCACGATACAGCTGGTCCTCTAGTGAAGTCACGGTGATGTCTAGGTCATAAGGACTAATGGTGTACAAATATACCATAGATATCTCTACTCGATTATTGGGAACCACTTAGAGATTTCTAGGGTGAGGGAGTTCAGTGAACTCGTCAACTTACGAGCACCCACTTATGCATGCCGATATCACAATACCGTTTACTGATGAGATGCAGTACACATACACTAAGTGCTAGTCTTCTAATGGGAAAGGCCGATATCCTCATTGGTGGCGTAACCCTTCGACTAGGAACACGTTTAACAGTTATAATACTTAAGTAAATATCTCACGATCCTAACGATCAATTACTAGTACTTGTAATAACTGTAAGGACTATATCTATGCTTGTGACAAAGGGACAAAGATATAGAATGCCAAGGTCTTTTATCATTAATACGAATAAATGTTCGTCTATTACAATAATAAATACGAAAGACCACAACCACATGTTGGCTTGTTGGTCACCTACTCCAACATCTTGTCCATTTCTTATTTGTATTAATGGATAAATTTGATTTGATAGATCTTCTTTTCGAGATGCATTTTGCCCTTCCAATATTTTTCATCTCAAATTATGTCACCAAATAATTGACCATCTTTGTGAGCTCCTCGTGAGTCTGCACGAGATTTAGGTCATTCACATTTATACCATGATAATGGTAAGTTAGATTATTTGATCTATGACAAGGTATTCACTGAGGCGAATGTACCATATTTTATGTAAATGGATCATTTCTATAGTATGACTCACAAAACCTCTTATTATATGCACAAAACATTATCAATTCTTCATTAATTTTATGATCCATATAGATATGCGATATTGCATCCATATGATGCATATCAAGTATTTTGAATACCATCATAAAGTGATTGCATCATCAAAATATATTTTCAAAAGGTATTCAAATGTACCGCAATAATTTTACCCACTTTTGCACTAAAGGCTTTCACAACTTTATGTGTGATAACCGCAAGTCAATGTACAATTCATTCCATCAATAATTTCAAATAATCATGGTCAATTGCATTTGCGAATGCATATACTAATGACCAATTAGATGTCGACATCTATTAAGATTTATGAGCTTCAAGCTCTTCACATTATAGAAATAATTGTACATATAGTTATTCGATAAAATCTTAAGTACTCCCCATATTTCTTTATTATAAATCAAGAGCTCATTATTTCACATTCGTATAAATGGGGATTGTAGCCTTTGTGGGTACGATCTCTTCTTCAGATCCATATATTTTCATGTACCATGTATTTTTCTATTATAGAGAATTTTGTATATTGCAACAATAAAGTTTTTCATAATACTTTATGTGCCTGAGCTCATTATTTATTTCAATCAAATGTCCTACATGGACAAAACGCGCGCTTTTGAGTTTCACAATGTGGAGGGAGTATTGAGGACAACTTGTCCACTTTATTTTTAAACTCAATATTAATAAATTTAATTTGGTACATGAATATTTATTCGAAAAGAACTTTCAGATCTTTAAGATATTATATCGGTAAAACAACAAAATTGAGAACTAATAGTCTCAAATGCCTCTCTATTCACTTATAGAGCATTAGAGAGCAAGTTAACCATGATTTATTCGCCAATCAACTCGTTATAGGCACATAATGGTTCGATTTATAATGGTATTGGTAGATACCGATAAGTGACAAGTATGTAATCGTCCCCTTATAATCATCAATGATTTTCTCATCCAAATATGTATTTCATTCATGCCACCGTAAGTGACAAGTATTCTCATATCATAGTAATGGATATTGGTGTTGAGGCGTCCCCCAACATCATCATTAAGACAAATCATTTCATGAATGAGATAATTAATAGGATGAGAGTATGATGCTACTAGCGCTAGTAGACTTTAATTGAACGGTATTCACACCACTTATAAGTATGCTAATCATTCGAACCAACATATATATCTCCCCCTCTTATATGCATAAATTTTAATTTGTTAGTTGTGTACCATAATCATTTTTCACCCATTTAAGGATTCACGATGCAATCACAATGTAAAATTTGTCCTTCGAAGACATTCGTTTTCATGGCAAAATCTAATGTGCAATGTGTCCTTCTTGGACATTTTCTCGTGCAATCATTTGCAACATACGTAATACTTTCAAGTTGTCATTTTATCCATAAATGCATCTAGCATTTTACACATTAAAATTGTTGCAAATGAATTCTTTTCTCTTTTGTGCTTAAATATTTCCATGCACAAATCTAGATGAGATAAAGATCATTTCGTATAATTCACGCCTTTATACAAGAACCGGCTTCTTATCTCCCCCTTAACGGCGGAAAAATTGTCTCATTAAAGTAGCAATTGACAATGTATGCCATAGAAATATCCCCCATTAGGGGTGCAAAATATTGCATAATAAATAAAACATGTAATATGGCTTTTATCTTGATGAAACTAGATTTGAGAATCTAACAGGTTCAGTACATAAATGACCAAATTTTAAAATTTTGAAAATTTAGGGACCAAACTGTAAATTTTGAAAATTTATGGACAAGGCTGCAAATTTTAAAAATTTGGTGGAAACGGAAAATGCTGAAATGTATTCATAATTGCAGATGATGAGAGGAACGAGTTGCATATTCTGAAAAATATTTGGACTAAATTGTAAAATTTTCAAATATGGTGGACTAAAATGAAATTTTTGAAACTTTTGAAGGAGTAAACTGTAAATGTTGAAAAAAGAGAATATGCAGAGGGTTTGGAATTTTAACAAGAAAATCAAATCCCATTTTTTCGTTTGGTTTGAAATTTCATCTCATCTAGACCAATTATATATAAAAAACATGTACATACATACCTCAATAGATATAGATTTGGAAGATATAGATTTGGAGTCAAACTTGCAACTTTAATTGAATTGGTCAATCTCGTGACTCCAAAATTAACGCAATTTCTTTTGCTTTTGTGTTGGTGCTTGATAAAGCTTATCAACATGCTTTATCGTGAAATAGATATATGACCAATCATATTTCATATTTCTCATCTCTCTTCCCCTTGTAATGATAAGATAAAATTTATAGTGAATAAGCTTGAGCACCATGATAGCTTTTCATGTCAACATATCTTTTTGATTTTTTTAATATTGTTGTTTTCACTGCCAAAGAATAAAAACAATTGAATGAGTTTTGTATTAGCTCACAACTCGTATTATAGTACGATATGCTATTAAAATCTTTATTTTGCTATACGAGTGGAACTTGAGTTTTTATGTTGTCACTTCATGATCATAAATCCATAAATTAGAGAATATTTTCTCTTACATTTTTCTCCATTACATATATCTTCAAGACCCATATATCGAAATATTTTACTTGTCGTTTTCAAAACACATAACCCTAATTAAGTACTCGTTTCCTGAAAATGAAACAATAATATTTTGCTCGGTGTCTTCTAGACACATTTTCAATATGAAATATTTTGCTTGTGTCCTCAAGGCACATAGCAATAACACAAATATTTTGTGATATCATGAGACATAAATGGATCTTTAATCATTGTATCACAAATGAATGCTCATTTTGAGTACATATATACCATTCAAATCTCAAGGATTGAGTTTTATACCTTGCATTTATGTACTTGATTTGGGGTCTTAAGCCCTATAATTGGTACTTAATCATAAAATAATAGTACCTTGAGTGAGAAGTACCCATTAACTCAAATATTCAATTTTGAGTATCATCACTTAGACCTTGAGTCTAGTATATTCAATCGAGATATCTAGTCTTCAAATTTAATCTAGGCCTCAAACCTTTATATTTAATATTCCTCCATATAAGCTTTCAAGCATTCATATTTAAACTAGGCTTCGTGCCTAAAATTTATGAACTTCGAGGTCTTTTTCGATTGATGGAGTCTTTCAAGTCGCATAAATTAGAGAGCAAGTGGTCTTTTTTTTTTTTTTTTTTAATATATCACTCAAATCTTCGAGTCACTTGATTGCATGGTGATCTATTTGGGCCTCAAGCCTCAATATATAATAAAAATCGTTATAGTACTTTGATCACGAAAGAATCGTACTATAAATAGGGAATACCCATGAACTCAAATGCTCGTGTCTTGTCATTTAAACTTATATTCAATCGAGATTTCTAATCTTGTATTTAATCTAGGCTCTAGGCCTATAATCCTCCCTTTTGTTTTTAGAACGTCATGTTCATCTCAAAACAAATCGTACAAGTGACACCTCTGGCAGAGCTGAGTATTTTAAGCATATCTCCCTCAATCGAGATCCGATTTTGATCATTCAAAATATTCCGAACAGCTAACAGAAAATGCTACAAGTTTCGTATTTCGCATTTTCTGAAATTCGGACATTATCGGGTCCAAAACAGACATAGAAGTACAAACTTGTGAATTGCATGAAAAATCACCTACAACAAAAGTAAGATGGTTAATATTTTATCAATTCAAAACAAGAATAAAAAATTAAAAATCAACTCCCTTTCATCTACTATGGCTAAGGAGTCGTCTTCCTTGGACCATCTTTACTCAAAAATTTAAGTAGAACAATCGTGTTGATAACGTGTTGAGAAACTAATAAAAAAGAACAATGCAAAGATGAATTGATATAGTAATAGAGAGAAGCAAGTATATTATTCTCTTGTTCTTCTTGTGTGTCCAACTCAATATAATGGATCACTATATATAGTACAAGTAAGACCATGAAAGATCATGAGTTACAAGGAGTTAAAAGGTGAGTAAATGGTGGGAATAGTGGTGGGAGTAATGGTGGGAGTAATGGTGAGTAAATGGTGGGAATAGTGGTGGGAGTAATGGTGAGTAATGGTGGTCACCCACACCTTTAAGAATTCATAACATAGAGCACTAGATATACAAATATCTACTGAATTTTATTTTCACACCGAAGGGTCAATGGTAAAAGTGGTAGATGATCAAAAAAGAAAACTACTAAGAAAATATCAATGAATATCATCCAAAAATTTTACGATGATGAGGAAACACTAAAACAATTAAGATGAATAAGAGGGGGAAAAAGGTAGTTGAATCATGAATAAATATATACAAAATAATATAAAACTAAATATTCAATATTTAGTAAAATTAGAATTGAAAGAAAATTTCAATGTAAGAGCATATTTACATAATTTACGTTTATACTATTTTTTTGATAAAAAAATAACAAGTGCAGTAAAATTTTAATAAACCCACAAGAAAACTATTACGACACGTGCAACGCACTTGTACATGCCTATAGTCAATCAAAAATGTGGGAATATCACATAATCTATAGGGGTAATATGCTATGAGTCCCTTAAATCAAAAGTAAATGACAAGTTCATATTAAATCTTTTAATTACATCCTTAGTTTAAAACAATATATGAGCAACGTCCCTAAAGTTTTATTTATCCCTATATTGCTCTTATACCATAAATTTTATAACCTACATATTCACGTTTCTTAATTTAGATCTATTCCTATTCTTTTCATATTTTATCTCACTTTCTCTCTTCATCTCTCTCTTGCGTTTCCTCTTCTTCCCTCTTTCTCTCTCGTTTTTTCTCTTTGTTACCTATCTATCTCTCTCGCTTTTTCCACGAAGGACGGCGGCGGCGGCCAGGGAGCAGGAGCAGATCCAGCGTAGGCAGTGGTGGAGAAGGCGGTGGCTACAAAGGGTTGTGCAGCGCGGGTTGTGCGGTGGATCATCCGAAAGGAGCAGGTTTTTCTCTATTTTATTTTTTTATAGAAAGATTTGGTATTGAAATAGATAAGCAAATCAATTTTCTTAATTTTTTTATAAAGATTTGTAATTTCAAGCATTATTTGGCTAATTGAATTTGATTTTATTGATGTTTTTAAAGTTTTTTCTTGGTTTGTATATGATTTGTTATTGTTTTCGACTTTTTGCGGATCTTGATTTTTCAAAAAGGGGTAGGCTACTACGGTTGCAACGACTGCGACTATTGGCTGCTAGGGTTTGGGCGGAGGTTGGTTTGACGGCTAGGAAATAGACACCGTAATAAACCATAGTATACCATACACCGTAGTATTCTACAGTCTACTGCAGACTATGAACATATAGAGGATACCATAGTACACCACAGTCTACTACAGATTGTGAACATGTAGAGGATGATAACGAAGATAACGACTACGATGACTATAGATGACTATATTTATTGATAGAAGAAAAATAAAAATAAATAAGAAATTGAAAAATATGTAAATTAAATTAAATTAAAAAAATGATAAAAAATAACATGTTCTTTTTTTTTTATATAATTTTCAATATTATGTATAAAAAAGAAAAAAAAAGTTTTCTTTATAAAATTGTACAAAATGTTGAAATGAAGAAAGAAACAAAAAACGAAGACAAAATGGTATTCTGTAAAACAAATAATTAAAAAAGTTAGATGGGAAAATGAAAGTATTAAATGCAAAATAAAAAAAAATGATAAATACAGTTTGAATTTACTTAATACTGAGTGAAGGGGTATTTCTGAAATGAATTTTATAATGGATGTGAAGCAAATGTTTAGTTCGACTTGTTATTTAATTCTAATAAGTTTTGCCACGCGGGATCTATATCTTAAGGCCCCTAATTTATATCCATGTATTAACCTCTATATAAGTGATACAGTTTCATTCTAGATCTTTTTTCTTCATCTTATTCATTCTACAATTACGATTGCAAGGGGGTTTTTTTGATTTTCTTTGTTTCGTTATCAAGGTTTTTTTTTTTTTTTTTTTTTTTTTTTTTTTTTTTTGTAATGATCATTTTATTGCACTTTTTAAACACATAATCTTTATTTCATTGATTTCATTTTTTGTTATTGATCAATATAATTATGTACTTGCTATTATTGTCGAGTTTTAAATTTATATTTAATCATCTATAATTGGGTTTAAAATATGTTTGCTAACAACCCTTTTTTTATTTTATTTTGCAGATATGGACAATTTCTTGATCAAATCATCTCCACAACATAATTGGTCAATTAACACATACTATTTTTTAAGGAGATTCGTGAAAATTAGTCAAATTATGCTTATATAGCTATTATTTTCAAGTTTTCGATTTATTTTTTAATTAAATGTAATACTTTGTTCAAATCATATCTCGTTAACAACCAGTTTTTAATACTTATGTAGATATGGACAATTTTTTGGATATTGAGGCATATAAATGCTTATTTTTTGAATTTTTATTTATGGTCTTAATTATGCTTTGTAATATTGTGCACCTCTAAATTCCTTCTAACGTTTAATGATAAAATTGACTTAATTATTGATATTCCTTCATTTCATTGGATAAATATAAAAATAAGTTTTTCACTTCTAACAGGACACGTGGGTCAAGCCTGACCCAAAATATAAAAAGAAGCTTTTCACTTCTAAGACCATCCCAATGGAGATGGGTATGGGTTAGGGTGGGGTGGTAAAAGCAACTTCAATGGAGGTGGGTCAAGGGAGTGTGGATCTGGGGTGGGTAAGAGTGGGGAGAGGAGGGAGGGAGAAATCCCTTGAGCTGCCCCCTTCCAACTCACGTGCTGGAAGGGAGCATGTGATACACGCAACTTTTTTTTTTTTTTTTTATTTGTTATATACCTTAGTTCTTTTTTTGTTTTCTTTTCCTTTTTATTTTTTTTTACTTGTTAATTTTACATTTTTTTATTTGCCTTTTCTTTTGTATTAATTTTTTATATTATATCATTATTTTATTTTATTTCAATTATTTAGTTACATAATTTAATATCACATAATTTCAATAAAATCAAACACTTAATTTGTAAATAATAATTTTTGTTTTCAAATCTTTTTCTTTTATTTTTTTATTTCCTTTTGAATTACTAATTATATATTTTTTAATTAGTAATAATTATTATTAATTATTAGTTTTTAATAATAATAATAATAATAATAATAATAATACTAATAATAATAATAATAATAATAATAATAATAATAATAATAATAATAATAATAATAATAATAATAATAATAATAATAATAATAATAATAATATTATTATTATTATTATTATTATTATTATTATTATTATTATTATTATTATTATTATTATTATTAAATCCGGGGATAATGTGATATATTTGTTTAAATCCGGGGTCAATGTGTAATATTAAGGAAGTTAGAGCATAATGGGTGGAATTGATAAGAATTATATTATGGATGGTATTTTAGAATAAAGACATGGAAATGGGTTTAATTGATAGACTGTTTTTTTGTGGACCAAAATGCATTTAAGTCTCATGTGATGGGCCTTTTTGCCATTCGCCCATTAAACAAATGACATGAAAATAATTAAATATAAATGGCAAGTGGTGATGACATGATTTTTGATGATTTATTTAGAATCAATTTGCCACATGGGATGAAATTACCAATTGAAATTGCTAAATGTCAAGCAATTATGTGTGAAATTCATCTTTTATATATATATATGAAATACTGTGCAACGCATGAGTGAAGTAATGGTATTGATACAATAAAGTTACAATTAAATAGCTGAAATGTACACAAAATAATTAAAACCATGAATCAAAAATGATTCATTAATATATTTATACGAACATATATGATTCTTTCATAAAATATTTAAATGTATAAATACCAAAGTTGAGCATTTATTATATTGAAATTATAATTACAAATTTCAAAGTAAATACAAAATATTATTAAAAAAAAACTGAAAAAAAAAATCCTCAATAAAAAATAACGAAAGAAATAAATAACATAATATAAAAAAGTATGAAAACAATTACAAAAAGGAACCGATTGAAACAAAACAAAAGGCTCATTCCCATATATTTTTGTCCGAATGAAAAATGATGGTGGAATAAAGTGAATATGTGGGAGTTTATATACTGATCTATGAATGTTGAAAAAAGAGAAAACAAATCAATTAACTGGTAATAATATAAAAAAATAACATTAAATGCAATAAAAAGATGATACATTTTTTATTGAGAAGAAATATTGTAGATCAAGGTTTGGGGCCAAACCCTTCCAACACATGGAGAAGCATATGGAGCTCGAAAGAATTATTTGGCGGGCATCAGATGGCGAGTGGGTAATGATAAGTCGATCAAGGTTTCGGGAGATAGATGGCTACCACGAAAAAATATATTTCAAATATTTACTCCCAGAGGAGATCTTCCGTGGGATTTATCCGTCATGAGCTCATTGATGAAGATATGGGGCAGTGGAATGCAACACTTATTCGTGATGTTTTTTTCAAAGAAGATAGAAAATCCATCATGTCTATTCCCATTAGCAGTAATTCTAATGATGCTCGTTATATCTGGCACTACAGCCGGAATGGGTTGTTTTCAGTCCGCAGTGCCTACCATCTTGCCGAAGATCAATTAAGGCTGACATTGATGGGAGGCTAGGTAATAGTTCAAATACCCCACGACATGGAGAGTGGAAATGGATATGGGGGTTACATCTTCCGAATAAGGTTAAGATATTTTTGTGGCGGGCATGCAAAAACCTATTACTTACCCGGTCAAATCTACTTAAGCGAAGAGTCTTGGATGATGATCGATATGTCTTATGTAATGAGAGAGAAGAAAATGTGATGCACTGTTTATATGCATGTCCATTTTCTCGTCAGGCATGGGCACTTTCTCAGGTCCCATTCTCGGTCTACCATACGGCGATTTCTGAATTCCTTGACCGGTTGCGCGGGATAAAACGTAAATCTGATCAATTGATTATTGATCGATGTGTATTGTTATGTTGGGCGATTCGGAATGCAAGGAACAAATGTACGTTCGAGGGAAAAGTTCCAGACCCGGAGGCAATTATATTCCTCATGAATAAAATGTGGAATGATCTCTAGACGGCCACAACCGGAGTATGGTTTCCAAATATTAGGAGAATTAGGAAGGAAGTTTGTTGGCAACCCCTAGAGGCAGATTTTGTGCAGCTGAATTTTGACGCCTCTGTCAATTCGGTCAATGGAGTGTGCGGTCTTGGAGTGATAGCTCGTTCGGAGTCCGGAGAATGTGTTGGTTGGCGTACAAAATGCATTACACAACATCTTGACCCAACCACGACTGAAACTAAAGCAACTTTAATGGCAATTGAACTGGCTCGAGATAACAACTGGCAGAGGATTGTCCTTAAAGGGCACTTGAGTGTTGTCATCGCCGCTGTCAGAGAATCAAATTGCAATGCAGACTACGGCACGATTGTTAGCAATATTATCTGAATAGGTTCTACGCTAATGGTTTTCAGAGCCCAGCATATTGCTCGGGAAGGCAATAAAGAGGCACACGAGATAACAAGAGTATCGAAAAAGGAAACTTATGATATGTTAGTATTACCAGATAGTATACGTTCTATTATTTATGCCGAATTGGCTTTATAAATGATTTTTTTTTTACTCTAAACAAAGATTGTAGATCTTATTGTAGGAAGATATATGTAAAAAAATGATTTTATAATTACGTAGGATATTACACTTTAAATTCTATCTTTTTAGTGAATATTATTAATTATAGGTTAATTAGTGGATAATTTATATGTCAAATATATGGGTTTTTGTGCATAAGTCCCCAACCAATTATCTTTATTATTCTAGGTTTAGGGGTTATATCTCTTTCACCAATAAACCCATCCCTTTAATATTAATTATAAATAAAGGAAACATTCATGTATATGACAATATTACCCCCAACCCTTTATACCCAATTCTTAATTGTAACCCCAATTTAATCAATTTTGTCCACAAAAATTCAATTTTGACCACAAAAATCCAATTGACTTTTTTTTTTCAAAAAACAAATTTTGCCGCTAGTTTCTTGCGTTGACTTTTCGAATTTTTTTGGGTCTGTTTATTTCCACCGCCGGATGCCAGCGTTGACTTCTTTTTAGTGTTTTTTTTTTGTTTTGTTTTTTTTTTTTGTTTTTTTTTGTTTTGTTTTGTTTTATTTTTTTTTACATCCGCCGCTAAATGTTGACCGTAATTGTGTTGTCACTAACAGTAAATTAATGTAATTATACTGTCAATGACAGTTACTTAACATAATCGTACTGCCGTTGACAATACATTTATGTAATTGTTCTGCCGTTGACAGTAATTTAACGTAATATTATTATTTTTTATTTTTTGTTATTTTTTTTTATTTTTTTTTTGATTTGTTGACAAGTTAACGTAATTATATTACTGTCGTTGACAGTAAAATAAATGTAAACACAATAAAATTACTGTCAACAACATCAATATTATTATTTTTTTGGGTTTTTTGTTTTGTTTGAGTTATTCACGGAGTAACGTAATAATATTACTGTCTATTACTGTAATATTACCGTAAACACAATAATATTACTGTGGTTGACGGTAATATTATTGTTGTTATAGTAATAATGTTGTCTACCACATCAACATTATTATTTTGGATTGTTTGTTTGAGTTATTCACGGAGTAACGTAATAATATTACTGTCTATTATTGTAATATTATTGTTGTTGACGGTAATATTACTGTCACTCACATTAATAATAATTCTTTTGGTTTTTTATTATGTTCACATTTGTTGAACGGTCAACATAGTAATATTACTCTATTACACAATAATAATGAGTTTTGTTGTGTTAATATTACTGCGCTAGAGATTAATATAGCAATATTGTTGTGTTAAACTGTAGTTTAGTTAATTTTACCGTGGTTCATAGTAATATAGTTAATATTACTGTCAATCACAGCAGTATGGATGTTTAAACGAAAAAAAATGTTATAGAAAGAAAAAAAAAAGTCAACACCGGAGACCGGCGTTGACCGCCGGCCAACGCCGGAGACCGGGGGAAAAATTCAGAAGGAAAAAAAAATCGAAAAGTCAACGCCGGAATCCGGCGGCAAAAAATTATTTTTTGAAAAAAATAAGTTTTGAGTCAAAATTGAATAATTAGTGAAATTTGGGGTCAAATTGAGGTTAAATTAAATTAAGGATGAAATTCGAGCATATTAAAGTATGAGGAGCTATTATAGTCTTTTACAAAAATCTGGACAATGTGTGGACTTATTTGTAAAGGAATTCTGTTTCTAATAAGTACCCATTGATGGGCTTATTTGTAATGACCCCATACATTATTTATTTAAGAAATTAATAACTTACAGTTGTCACATCTATATTATATATAAAACTAAGATACAGAATAAAAGTTAACCACTCGAGGAGATTGAGTCCATATTGTTTTCTTAATTTCAAAAAAATCCCGCTTACCATAATTACCTATATGATGATGTAATTGATTTCACATTATTAGTTTTTAAATTTTATCTCTCTTACATGTCAAAATAGTGTATTTTTATTGGTTATTGAGTTTCCTTTTTTTAATCCATTGTTTCATAATAAATACGTGAATATATAAATGCACATAATTCTTTTTTTGGGTTAATAAAATTTTATGCACAATATTATATTAACTGCAACCTCAATTATCATAAGGGTTAATATTGGAGATACCCCTCAAACCAAACATAATTAGAAGTTAGGCACAACCTCAAATAGAATGTTTTAACTAAATCCTTTTTTGAAAATTTAATTTGACCTACATCCAATATTTAATTTAACCAAAAAATACGCTTGATATACCTAATAAAAAACTACGTATCTCCATATCTTTTATGTTTTCTCTCTTTTCTCCACTCTCTTTTTATCCGCCGCCTACTCTGGCTCTCTCTCTCTTCTTCAACCGCCCCACCCCTTTCTCTCTCTTTTCTCTCTTTTCTTATTGGTTCTCTATTTCACATCGAGAGGATATGTTAGATCTGGGATTGACGACGGCGACGGCGGGTTTTGCTGTCGAGAATGACGGGCGGCAGGAGGATGAGGCGGCGAGTGGAGAAGAGAAGACCCGCTTCATTGTCAGATGAGATGCGACGATGTTGGAGAGTCAAGTTGTGTGCGGTCAAGATTTATAGCAAAACTACTGCCATGGACACGATGAAACCAAGCTTCTGCCATTGTTCTTTCAATAAGAGTTTTTGTTTTTTAATTTAATTTTATTATTATTTTTTTAATATTTACCACTAATTTAGAGAGTTTGATATATTTATGGTGGGGTGCTTATGGCGATATGGATGCGATGGTTATGGCAGTGAGGGCGATGATGGCAGATCTAGGTTACGTAATGAAGAGAAAGATGATGAAAGGTTCGAGGATTATGGGATTTTGGAGATTCGTTTCCATAGGTGGAGTTCGTGGAGGATCGAGGTTTTCCAAAAGGGGTAGGTGATTACGGTTGCGGCGCCTGCGACTGTTGGTTGCTAGGATTTCTCGGCGACTGCGTTTACTGCTAGGGTTGTCGACAACTGAGAGTTATTCGCGGCTAGGGTTCGGAATAGTATACTGTAGTAAACCATAGTATACCATAGTACACCGTAGTATACCATTGTACACCATAGTATATTATAGTCTACTACAGATTGTTGTAGTGTATATGAACACAAAAGATGTACGTCGAAGTGAAGTTCAAGTTTTAGAAGCCTACAAGTGACGATAATGACTACGGTAACTATTGATGACTACATTACCGATAGAAGATAAACTAAAAATTAACAAAAAAAATGAAAAACATGTGAATTGATATATAAATAATATATTTTTCTATAATTTTCAATATTATGTCTAAAAAAAGGAAAAAAAAAAACAACGAAGTTTTTTTATAATAGTCTATGAAATGCTAAAATAATGAAAAAAAAAGAAAAAAAAGAAGATAATTGGGTGTTCTGTTAAAACATAATTAAAAAACTCAAACGGAAAAATAAAAATATTAAATGTAGAATAATAAGATGATTAATGCAGTTTAATTACTTAATAAAGATTTTGAATTTGTTAGTGGAGGGGCATTTTTGGAATGAATTTAATAAAGGATGTGAAGCAAATGTTTAGTTGATCTTGTCATTTAGTTCTAATAAGTTTTGTCACCAGGGACCTATATCTCAAGACCCCTTTATCATAACATCTATAATTAATTGATTTCACATTATTGGTTTTCAAATTTTATTTCTCCTACATGTCAAAATAATGTCTTTTTATTGGTTAATGAGTTTCTTTTTTTATAAATAATATTTTGATTAAAAAAACGTAGGACTTAAGTGCAAGTTTTATAATTTCACAATTAAGTAAAATTTATGCAAAATATTATATGAATTGCAAAAAAAAAAAACTCCACTTATCATAATCATCTATATTATTATTTAATTGATTTCACATTATTGGTTTTCAAATTTTATCTCTCATACATGTCAAAATAGTGTCTTTTTATTGGTTATTGCGTTTTTTTTTAATCCATTGTTTGATAATAAAAATGTATTAATGAAATTTATACACATAATTCTTTTATTTGGTTAATGATATTTTATACACAATATTTATCTTAATTGCAAAAAGAAAACCCACTTACAAGAATCACCCATATTATTAATGAAATAATTCCATATTATTGATTTTCAAATTTTATCGCTACTACATGTGAAAATAGTGTCATTTTATTGGTTAATGAGTTCCCTTTTTTTAATCCATTGTTTGATAATAAAAGCGTAAATACATAAACGCACATAATTCTTTTATTTGGTTAAAGAGATTTTTTACACAATGTACTTACGCGGCGGATATATGCAAGCCCATTTTTTTATTAGTTCAAACCCACATAAATGAGTTTATTAGTTCAAGCATGTACATAAATTTAATTTTATTACATCAAGACCAAACATGACGAATATACCCTTATCAATAAAGAATACTCAAATTCAAACAAACTCTATTTTTAATTTGTTCAAGACCAAAAAATAAAAAATAAAAAAGTAAAAAAGAAAAACAACAAAAAAATAGAAAAGAAAAAAAAAACTCACAACTGCCGCCACCAGGCTGCCAAGACTCCGACCATCGAGACTTTCACCGCGCCGACGACGACCATCGACCCACCCACCGCACCACCTCCACCGCACCATCACCAGCACCCCACCACCACCAACAAGTCATTTTTACTAAACTTTTTTTTGCCAATTCAAAAATATTAATCGAGCATTGATTCTTGATAAATATGCGTGGATGAACATTAATCTATGCTTACTTCTTGTTGGGTTGCAATACTTTAGCCGATTTTGGAAAAAAATATTGAGATTGAAATTGATTTTTTTTTGTGTTTCGTTGGTTTCCCAAATCGGTTTATCCAGATCGATTTTGTACACAAAAATCGGCGTCACAATGCCGATTTTGTTAACCAAATCGGCGATACAAAGCCGACTTTACAAGTCAAAATCGGAGTTGTAACGCCGATTTTTTTTTTTTATGATTTATGTTTTTTTTTTGTTTTGAATTTCATTAAGGGTAAATTAGTATTTATATTTTGGAGGTCTTCATCTAATAAAAAAATGGGCTTGCATATATCCGCCGCCTTATGCAATTTTTATCAATTGAATAAAAATACATAAACGTAGGACTTAAATGAAATTTCTATTAATTTTTATTAATTTCTCATTAACCAAATAAAAGAATTATGTGCATTTATGTATTTTCGTTTTTACTATCAAACAATGAATTTTATACACAATATTTATATTAATTGCAAAAGAACCCCACTAACAAGAATCACCCATATTATTAATTAAATAATTCTACATTATCGGTTTTCAAATTTTATGTCTCCTACATGTCAAAATAGTGTCTTTTTATTGGTTAATGAGTTTCTTTTTTATAAACAACACTAGTATTCAACCGTGCGATGCACGGGGCGGCATATTTTCAACTGAAAATACATGTATGTAAAACAAATTTATGCAGATAGCAAGTATTACCCTCATTGAATTTAAGTACAAAACTTCCTCGACCAACAATATTAAAAATACGTTATGAGTATCATGTTGTTCATAGTTACAATATAAGAATAGTATTAAATATTATTATACATACAAATATAAATCTTAAAGAAAATAAGATTTGAATTGAGTATCCTAGGGACATGACTAAAAACAACATTGCACGGGGGAAATATAGGGAAGATAGACCTGCCAAAGAATAAGGTGTTACAAAAAATAAAAATCAAGACATGTTACATGAAGAAGTGATAAATATGAAAATATTTTCTACCTTCAAATTCGATGAATACTTCCTTGTACACGACATTTCTAGTAACATTAGTGAGTCCACCTGAATCTAACTTGATGAATATCTTAATGCCACGTATGCTCTTAACTCTGGAAAGTGCAACATATAGTCGACCATGGCTGAAGACAGGCCTAGGAAGATACAAACCAACATGCGAAAGAGTTTGGCCTTGGCTTTTATTGATCGTCATTGCAAAAGAATCAATCAACGGAAACTGTTTTCTCTGAAATTTAATTGGCAGTCCGGAGTTAGATGGTATTAAAGTCATCCAAGGAATGAACATCATGTGATCGATATTTTTACCAGATAGAATTTTGCAATTCAGAACGTGAATGTCGGTTCTAATAATTTGAAGTCTGGTCCCGTTGCACAATCCTCTAGCTTGATCGATGTTTCTTATTAGCATAACTGGTGCACCGACCTTGAACTTCAAGACATGAGAAGAAACTCCCGAGCATCTTATTGTTTTGAGGAATTCAGTTGAATAGGTTTCTGGATTATCCTCCGTTGTTTGCTAGTCCCTATACATACTATCTAAGCTCAGGTACAACTTCTCCTCACTTGGAATGAGAGACATAAGTGATCGTTCATAGACTCGTCGCATTCATTAGTTGGTGCAAGAATTTTCTTCCCTTGAAAATAATCTGGATCATACATGTTACTCAACAAATCGGGATATACGAAGTTCAGTAGGTCTCTGAATGGATCTTCTGAATTAACAATCAGCATGTCCTCGGGAATCTCTAGCAAAGCTGCACCATCATTTTGTTCAACAACATCCCCATTACCAACCTTCAGTATCAAGTCTCTAAATTCTCTTACCTCATCCACGTTAGATGGAGAATAACATGACTGCAATATCATGTTCTTACTCAACTTCAGGACATGACAGAAATTCCACAACGGAAACGAGTTTACCATAGCATGTACTATGTCCTGCCTTGATGCTTTCAGTACACCAGGTAAAATCTGGCTAAAATCTCCTCCAAGAACAACCACCTTACCTACTAACAGTTTGTCTACCCGTAATATTGACTTCATTGTCTTGTCAAGTGCTTCAAAACAGTACCTATGCATCATAGGAGCCTCGTCTCATATAATAAGTTTAGCCCTAATCAAAAACTCCGCATGTGGACTTTGTTGCGTTATGCTGGAGATGGAAGTCCCGTGTACATTTATCGGTAGTCCAAATCGAGAATGGAGTTTTTCTTCGGCAGGGTAGCAATAGTGAGGCTATACCACTCGATGCAACATTAATTACAATCTCTCCCTTGGAACGGACTGCAGCCGAAAGAGTTTTCCAGGGAAACGTCTTTCCCGTTCCACCATGATCATATAGAAAGAACATTCCACCACGGTCATTGGATACAATATCCATGACAACATTATAAACCTTTCTTTACTCGTCTGTAATTGAGGCAAGACACCGTTGAAGTTCTCTACCCATTTCAAACCGGTCGTAATCCAGTTCATCTAAGACCAATATATATACTGTGTCTTCCACCGCGAATTCGGTCGGAAATGGCATGGGCGCGTAATTACGTAGACTCTGACCATTACTTTGCAAATTTTTCTCTATTTTAGTGAGAGTATAGTTCATCAAGCTTTCATCCGATATAGATAAATATGCACAAAAAAAATAATACATTATGTGCATTTAGTTCAAAACTTAAAGAGAGAATATTAAAAAAATGAGTAATATTTAAAATCTAATTGAATAATTTTCTATTCAAATTGCCATATCTGGATTCTTATGAAGCCGTTGTTGTGTGTAAGCAATACCCTCCGCCAAATCAGACCAACAACTTTGCCAAACATGTTCGGGGAAGCTATTGGAAAGCAGCATAACCGCAAATAACCTCCTTATATAATCCCTAGATGCCCAAGCATTCACTTCTCTTATCGCATCTATGTATTCTTTGTCGTTGTCTAACAAACCCAACACATAACACGCATCCCTAAACGTAGGGTAGACGTAGCCAGCAACTTTTTTGATGTCCTTGTAACACGTGAAACTACTCTGAATCTTCAGTAGTAACCTAAGGTAATAGTCTTTCCCCTTTCTAGGGGGAACATTCGCAATCCTACCAATAGAAAATTGTTTTTTTCTTGGCGCCCAATTGCGAGAATCCTCCTTATACACAAACTGCTGTGGAAAATCTCCGTAATTATCAAGTCCCTAGCACGTGGATAGTTCTTGTTCACCTCAAACCATGCTAAGAACATCGTTTGCTTGACAGATGGCCTGTGGAGAACACTTTGTTATGACTGGTTTTAATTGAAGACAAGCGGCTGATGACCGGGGAGATGAAAGCTTAGCATAATTATAAATGGGTCTCTGTAATGAATATCGAAATTAAACAGCCCCCAAATTGCCTCACATGCCGGAAGATATCTGCTGTCGTAGTACGTCTTTATCTCATCACGAATATCAGCACCGCCATATTTATTGCGTGTTTCATAAAATGCCGCAATAACTCGATCATGGCTCTTGTTTATGTATTTGAACAGGTATTTGATTGATTTTTTTTGGTTGCACAGCTCTATATTAATGTGAACTCAGTATTTACTCAACAATACCCGATTGTATGGAACTACAAACTCATTGTCAAGAGTAGTCTTTTTCTTCATAACTGTTCTGCCATCTTTCCATCTCCGATCCAGTACACAGTATAACCATCTGCATCTAACTTAGTTCGTTGCACAAACGTCTTTGGAAATCGCTTCGTGCAAACTCGATCCTTCATACAGGGAGATTTCAAATTCTTCTGATTGCACGGTCAATGTATCATATACTTCACCACCAACTGGTACATCTTTCTGTCGGTTTCTTCCTCAGGAATTTTAGCACATATAATCTTGTCAATTTGTTCTGGGGTCTTGGCCTTGTCATCATTGTGCAACCACAACAAAATATGTGCATACGGTAGATCTCGTTTTCTGAAATTCAATAGTGCTAACGTCTGGAGGGAAATGTAAACAAATGATATTAAACAATATGCATTATTTTAGTTAATGAATAAATAAATATTTAAACTCACACATGATCCATATCTCTAATTCCTATGAATATAGTAAATGTATAATTATAAATTGAGATCTAATTAAATACTTACATGCTCTAATATGTACGAATATACGCCCTTTCTTAATTTTTGTCATCATACTATCGAGCTTCATCTTGAACACACGACACAAAATGTCTTGCCGATCCTCTGGCCTGAGATTTGTATCTTGCAACACCCTTTGTATTTAAGGCCATTGAGGATTGCATGTGATGGTGAAGAAGAGAGTTTGAAAATCCAATCCAATTAGATATTTGAAGAGCATCAACGAAGTTGTTAAACATATATCTTGGACCTGCGGTGAACGACCTTGAAATTATAATGCGTTGTCCAATCGATTTACCCTTGGTTTCTCCTTTAAAAATTTTGTCTTCGATACCCTTGTACATGTCAACCCTAAGTTCATCCTGATTTAACCTTACGAAATTCAACCTCACTGATTCAACCATGGAAAATCCATCGACACCGAACTGCTAAAATAACTTCTTAGCATGCAAAAGTACTGAATTTTCTCCACGTTGTTTCTGTATTAGGTATGAAAAGAACTCTCGCATGCTTACCTTCCTCCGTTTTATATTATCCGTAAGTGAAGATTCTCTCCAACTTATATCGTCTCGATAATCATCATCCCCGTAAGGAAACAAAAGAGGATACTGTTGAGGAAGGTAATGAGGATGTAGCTCACTGATTCGTTGAAGCTTATTCGTGCGTGTATCAACGACAATGTCCTTAACACCCTCTTGTGTGTCAAATTCCCCGACAATCAAGCGTGCTATTTCACTGGCGTTCGGAAGATTGTACGTTCTGCTATCAGTAATGCGGCTTTTACCAATCTGAGTTTTACTCCATGATGGCCATCGTTGGAAAAACGATCTCGAACAGCTCGGTACGATTGTGCAAGTACATTGTTACCATCAATCATATATTTCAACGATGCCACGATGTGTGGGTCAAGATCGTTAGATTGGTTTCCTGACTTGCCAAACAAATAATATTTTAATTATAATTTGTAAACTCTATACTATTTTTAAACAGGAATATAATCTGATCAAATTTACCTTACGGCATCAATTCTATTTTGAATTTCATTCTTTGTGTCGAAAATGTAAAGCTGAGCAAACTTAGGCCTCGTGCCTTCCTCCGGCAATAAACTGCCCAATAGATGGTAATTTTGGCCGTGTAAAGGAAATGTGTATGGACCAGCTACGCTATTAATAGATGTGTGCGCTGTTTCACCAAGTGAAGTGCAAAAAAACATCATATTATACGATCGTACGTGCTCTTGGAAATGTTTGCTCCTTCGATTAGTTCCAAACACTAAACTATTAAGTGTAGGAGGTGCATCTCTTATTTTTGGGAGCTGGACTTTTCCAGACATACAACATAGGCCAAATTTGGGCCTTGATGTTTGTCTATGCTTGTCAATTCTTTCACCGTACCACATTATTGCACCGCAAAAAGGAAATTCATACGTCTGGTCACCAAGATCTTCGTAATCTATCCGAAATTATTTAAATTATAATTGTCATGAAAAAAATAAATGTAATGAATTTATATAATTGGTAATGTAAAGATGAAAAAAGAAGATAGGTTTGACATTACGTAACATCTGTTCTCTCTATTCTCTCTACTATTAGACTCAAATCTGTATAAAAGTGTATACTTAATGGAAGCTTTCACTGTGTCGCCATGCGTAATAAAGAAACGAATGTGATAATATGGTATGCTAACAATTCAAATTTGACGTGTAAAAATTAAATTATCACATGTTCATCAATGAAGATCATCTCCACGTCTTGAGGATCTTTCTTAAAATAATGTAGTTGTTTCCAAATGTGCGAAACACGGATTTTGAGATTCCATGACTTTTTTTCGCCCCCAAGTTTCTAATGAGATCTACTTGCATTAACATCTATAAATGTTTAATATACGTAATCAAAAGTTTGTTAGTTAGTTAAGCCACAAAATAAAAGAGGAATATACTATTACAAATCTTGAACTATATACTACTTACTATGAATTAAGTTACAATATATAATCTATATTAGGGCTGGGACTAGGTTGGGTCGGTCGATTACCAGCTTAAAAACCGACCCATCCGTCAAACCATTTTTGCTCAGATTCTAAAACCGTTGCCGACCCAACCTTTGTGGGTCGGTTGATGGTTGGCAACAGAATATTTGGGTCCGGAATGGGTCGGTTAATGGTTTATACTAGTCACCTAGTTCATTTAAAAAAAAATCAAATTTTAAGTAAAAATATTCACATTCTGTGTGATGCTACGGTGCGATCATCATTTATCAGTTCAAAATAATTAATAACAATTTAACGAAAAAATATAATTAGGAAATTCAAAGTAATTTCAAACATGCACAAGAGAATTTTAGTGGAGTTTTATGGCATTTTTGTTTAAGCTTCAGCATAAAAAAACCGGTGGATGATTTAGGTCAATATTCTTTTTTCCTTTGATTGTTTTTAAAATTTAAAATACTAATTATTTTGATAATTCATATTCACTTAAGAAAACACGGGCTTTATTTTATATTTTTAGTAAGATTTTAATAATATAGTTGGATGACCGATAATTATCGGTCAACCAACTTTTGATAATATTAGAAACCACCAATCGACCCATTACAGATGGGTTGGTTAAAATTTTTGACCCGATCCAATGAGTCGGTTAAAAATTGATTATCCGCCTAAAAATAAGGTCGGTAATGGGTCGGTTGGTGGATAAAAACCAACCCAGTCCCTGCCATAATCTATATGAAAAAGTATATTAATTCCTATACTCGAATATTATGGAAGAAATATTCTCAAATACTAATATTGTACTCACGATTCACACAAAGAGAACGATGGTCGGATGATGAAGTATCGTGAAAATAATATTATCCTGCAGTTTAGACTAACACTGAAATGAACCGTGTATATGTAAGATGGTGAGATTTAATAGTTCCTAAATTATAGTAAATGGAATACAATTATAGTAATAAAGTTACATTTTCTAAATTATAGTAAATTATATTTAATAAATATTCATATTCCATGTAATGAAATACAATTAAGAAATTTTCTATAAATAAATTGCCCAAATTTTGATTTAAATAAAATATATATATATATATATATATATATATATATATATATATATATATATATATATATATATATATATATGATAAAAGTTAATTACAAATTATTGTTGTGGGTAACCAATGGTTTAACTATACTGATATGCTAAATCCCACACTAATTTTACCAAATCATGCACATAACTAAAAATATTTATCTCTCTAAAATCTTCTCTTCTGTTTTCCCGCACTTCTTCTTTTTCCCTAATTGCTTCACAAAATCACACACTAAAAATATTCCTAGCATTCCAAGTTTGAATTTGACAAAAATCTTTACATGTTCAAACTAAAATGAAGTTGGATTTTGAGGAAAAAATCCGAATCGATATGAATTTAAATAATTAAAAAAGCTTAATGAAATTGAAGAAATATTAAATAAAACGGGACTCGTTTTTTAGGATTATTCACGTAAGAAATTAATAAATTTTGAGTGACTTAGATAAAATTATTTTAGAGAGAAGTTAGAGAGAATATGAGTAGAAAGAGAATTTTTTTTTTAATATGTGTGGGATTTAGTAAATTTTAATGCGGGATTTAGCACGCCCTTTAACAATAATACATATATGTACATTTATTATTGATTGAACATTAGGAATGATTTTACTCTATGATTGATTTGAATATTTTGGAAACATGTGGGAAGAACAATTAATTTAGGGGTTTTTGTGCATAAGTCCCCAACCAATCATCTTTATTGTTCTAGGTTTAGGAGCTATATCTCTTTCACCAATAAGCTCATCCCTTTAATATTTATTATAAATAAAGGAAACATTCATGTATATCCCAATATTACCATCAACCATTTATACCAAATTCTTAATTATAACCCCAATTTAATCAATTTTGTCCACAAAAATCCAATTTTGACCACAAAAATTCAATTTCGACGTTGACTTTTTTTTTCTTTCTTCGCCGGTTTCCGTCGTTGACTTTTTTTTTCTTTTTTCTTTTATTTTCTTCCGAATTTTTTTGCCGGTTTCCGGCGGTCTCCGGCGTTGACTTTTTTTAGTGTTTTTTTAAGTTTTTTTTTTTTTTTTGTGTTGATTTTTTTTTACTTCCGCTGCTAAACGTTGACCGTAACTGTGCTGTCAATGACAGTAAATTAAGGTAATTATACTGTTAATGACAGTTAATTAACGTAATTATATTGCCGTTGACAATACATTTATGTAATTGTTCTAGCGTTGACAGTAAATTAATGTAATATTATTAATTTTTTTTTTTGTTATTTTTTTTATTTTGTTTGATTTGTTGACAAGTCAATATAATTATTTTAGTGTCGTTGACAGTAAAATAACTGTAAACACAATAATATTACTGTCAACAACATCAATATTATTATTTTTTTGGGTTTTTTTTGTTTTGTTTGAGTTATTCACGGAGTAACGTAATAATATTATTGTAAACACAATAATATTACTGTGGTTGACGGTAATATTACTGTTGTTATAGTAATATTGTTGTAAACCACATCAATATTATTATTTTGTTTGGAATTTTTTGTTTGTTTGAGTTATTCACGGACTAACGTAATAATATTACTGTCTATTATTGTAATATTATTGTGGTTGACGGTAATATTACTGTTGTTATAGCAATATTAATGTCACTCACAGTAATATTATGTTTACATTTGTTGAACGGTCAACATAGTAATATTATTTTATTACACAATAATAATGAGTTTTGTTGTGTTAATATTAATGTGCTAGAGATTAATATAGCAATATTATTGTGTTAAACTATAGTTTAGTTAATTTTACAGTGTTTAACAGTAATATAGTTAATATTACTGTCAATCACAGCAATATTGCTGTTTAAACGGAAAAACAAAGTTACAGAAAAAAAGAAAAGAAGAAAAAAAAAATCAACACCGGAGACCGGCGTTGACCGCCGGTCAACGGCGGAATCCGGCGAAAAAATCCGGAAGAAAGAAAAAAAAATAAATAAAAAAAGTTGAAAAGTCAACGCCGGAATCCGGCGGGAAAAAAAAGTTTTTGAAAAAAAAATTGAAAAAAAAAGTTTTGGCTCAAAATTGAATAATTTGTGAAATTTGAGGTCAAATTGAAGTTAAATTAAGTTAATAATGAAATTTGAGCATATTAAAGTTTGATGGGTTATTTTAGTCCTTTACAAAAATCTGGACCATGTGTGGACTTATTGGTGATATGTCTAATTGGGCCAGCCCAATTACCCTACTATTTCTCTACGCTTTGGGCCACGAGCCCGATCTAGAAGAATACTATTACAAAAGCCCAATTACCTTCAAATAAGGTTTGACCCAACAAATTAACCACAAATCAATCGTCAAAGTATAAATAACGACGGAATTCATTTATCAAAGGTACGCCCTATTATTTGAGTAATACTATAATTTGTATTCTCTCAACTATCTCAGGACCATCTATCACGTGAGCAGTGATCCACTTTGCTCTCCCAGCTCCCTAGATCTGAACTACTTAAGGTGATCTATTTTTAGCATCATCATAATGGCGCCGTCTGTGGGAAGGCATACAAGATCACGTAGCAAGCATGATGTCCCTGAGTCATCTACTCGAAGAGAACGTGCCAATGCTAACAACCTTCCACCTCGTGAAAGCTCTGGCTTGCCACTTCCTCCTCGTAATCAAGATCCACCTCATGAGATGCAGATAAATCCCCCGCAGGATCCACCACTCCCCACTCCTCGAACGGTTCAAATAACCGAAGAGGCCCTCTAATACATGATTGCAAAAGTTTCAACTCGAGCTACCACTGAAGCAATAGCACAGTACATCGCCACAACAGGAGTCAACGCTCCCTTTGCATCTCCACCCGTGGCACAACAACCTCTACCGCCACCAGATAACACATCCACCTCAGACCCTAGGTCTCGAATGCAACAATCTACTCATCGCCATAATGCACGAAATGGGAGACAAGTCTCACGTTCACCTTCAAGAGGCAACGCCTATCGCCAACGAGTACCTCCACACAATGCTGGAGATGATGAAATTAACAGTCGGGTATCTCGCTCAAATCACCTTCCCCACATAGGTAATCCTATTGGTGGAAGGGCAATACCTCCAATAAGGCGCAGTCCCTTCACTGTCGCAATAATCAATGAGATATTACCCCAACGGGTAAAGATCTCGAGTCTACCGCAGTTCGATGGAACTAGTGACCCACAGGAGCACCTTGAAAAGTTCTACGCCATGGCAGATCTATATGGCCCAACTGATGCGGCGATGTGCAAGATGTTTCGCACAACGCTCTCCGACCGAGCATTGAGCTGGTTCAACTCCTTGCCCACTGGGTCAATTGAAGCTCTCTCCCAACTAACGGATCGCTTCAGTCACCATTTCTCTATCAACAAAGAGTACGCTAAGACTCCCGCGTACCTCTTCACTATCGCCCAGAGAGAGGGTGAAACCCTCCGCAACTACATTCAATGATTTGTAGAGGCAGCTCATGAAGTTCCTAACATGGGAGGAAGCATGCTCTCTGGCATCATTCAACAAAACTTGAAGCAAGGTAGATTTAAAGAATCTATTGCAGGAAGACCTCCAACCACTCTGGAAGAGCTACTAAGTCGCGCTGAGAAACACGTGCGCATCGAAGAAGCTTCGATCCCCGCTCCTCCCAAGAGGAAAAGAGATGAAGATCACTTTAGCACCCGACGACGAGATGGCCGACGACAATCGTCGACATCTCATTGACAATCTCCTTCTACATCTCTGGACTTCCAATGACACTTGGAGTCTCTGGAGCTCATAACATTGTTAGTGATCGCATCATCCTAAACTGGGGGGCTATCCTACCTTAAGGATGATGCATCCCCTCACCTTTCTACATGAATTGGAAGAAACATCTACATCATCTACTTAGTACAAGTTTAGTTATTTTGAGCGATTCGCTCCCTACTTGTTTAGTTACATTCGCCTCAAGTAGGCTTGTAACCTTCACATTTTCAAGCAATGAATAAAACAAGTTATTTCCCTTACACTCGGTGTTATTACTCAACAACTACATAATTATTATCTCAAGTCAACATTAACCCTGGAACACTTAGAGATTTTATAATGATCTATATAGCCTGGCCAGCTTGATTTTATAAACTTCTCTATTTGTCTTTATTGGGTTCTACATTTAAAACGTGGCCACGGTCCTAACATATTTACAACCTATGAGGTCTAACAAGGGGCACGATCCCCATCAAAAAATCTTGAGAGTCTGATCCCCTCATCAAGTACATCACGCACAATGCTAAATGTAAACACATATAAGCAACGCGTCAAACCAATGACAACGTCATACAAAATAAACGTCAAATGAAATAGTAATGGGCAAACCCATCTACTCCAAATATGAAGACAAAAGAAGAACCTACAATTCTACGCACCTCGGGCCACGTGCCATAAAAATAAAGGAAGAAGAAGAATAAAAGAAAAAAAGAAAAAAAAAAAAAAAAAAAAAACACTGTACGCGCATCGCGCGGTACCCACTCTCACTTTCTCTCCCTCTCTCTCTTCCCCCACGTGGGGAAGCTATTCCACACCCACCCCCCTCCCTCTCTCTCTCTCTCTCCTTTTCTCTCAACCACCCCACCTACCCCCTCCCCCTCTTTCTCTCATTCTCTCTCCTGACCCCACCCCCTCCTCCCACCCACCCACCGCGCGGCCCCATCTTCACATGGGGCTCCGTGCCGGCTCCCTCATCACAATAAAGTGCGCAGCGCGGCTTCATGGCACGCTAGCCTTTACCCTTCCACCAAATTGCGCGTAGATTTCACCTAGCTTCACCAAATTGCGCGATATTTTCAACGCGCTCCACCAAATTGTGCGTGCTCTTCAACGCGCCTCACCAAATCGCGTGCTATATCTAAGGTGTAAACAATAATTATTTTTCCACGCTACACCAACGATCAACGTAACACTACAACACCGATTTACTCTCGACACGATCCGGTACCCTTTTCGACTTGGCTCCCACATCGACTCGAGAGTGGGGCGCTAATGATATGTCTAATTGGGCCAGCCCAATTAGCCTACTATTTCTCTACGCTTTGGGCCACGAGCCCGATATAGAAAGATACTATTACAAAAGCCCAATTACCTTCAAATAAGGTTTGACCCAACAAATTAACCACAACTCAATCGTCAAAGTATAAATAACGACCGAATTCATTTATCAAAGGTACGCCCTATTATTTGAGTAATACTCTAATTTGTATTCTCTCAACTATTTCCACAATCCGCACGTCTGACTTGAGCGTCGGAGGGGTTTCCACCGGATCAACCCCCGGCCTAGTTCACGTTTCTTTGTTCACAGGTATCTCAGGACCATCTATCACATGAGCAGTGATCCACTTTGCTCTCCCAGCTCCCTAGATCTGAACTACTTAAGGTGATCTATTTTTAGCATCATCAATTGGTAAAAGAGATTTTTGTCTGGATCTCTTTATGAATAAGTACCCATTGATGGGCTTATTTCTAATGTGCCCATTAATTTACGAAATTTTTTCTTCTAATAAATATTCACATTCCATGTAATGAAATACAATTAAGCAATTTACTATTAATAATTTGCACAAATTTCGATTTAAATAGATTTATATTCTTAATTAGAATTAATTATAGATTCGATACATAATTCTAAAATTTTCATCATTATTAATTATTATCAAAGAAACAAAATATATATTCTGTGAAAATATACATACAAAATAAATATCCATATATACACTACGAAAATATATATCCGATATATAAAATATCCATATGCATTTTATATATGGTTAATACATTTTACATATATTATATGTGATGATGTTAAAGTTAGATCACCTTAGATAGTTGAAGTATGATGAGCTGGAAGAGCAGAGCGGATCACTGGCTCACGAGCTTGATGACCTTAAGATACCTGCGATCATAGAACACGTGAACTAGGCCGGGGGTTGATCCGGCGGAAACCCCTCCGACGCTCAAGTCAGACATGCTGATAATGGAAATAGTCCAGAGAATACATATTGTAGTATTGCTCAGTTAATAGGACGTACCTTATGGAATGAGTTCAAACATTTATTTATAGCTTAGTTGAGATTGTCGGGCCCAAACCTTACTTGAAGGTGATTGGGCCTCGATGATAGTGGTCTTAAATATTGGGTTCGTGGCCCATTAGATAAAGAAATTGTAGGCCCATTGGGTTGGCCCAATTAGACATATCAATATGGAAACAATATATAATTTTGTACATGTGAAAATTTGTATATATGTGATTTGCTTATTATACAGTATTACAATAACAATTAAATATAATTTTGTACAGGATTTTACACTTTTACATTTAATTGTTGCATAGATTATTGGTTTTTTTTATTAAGACAATAAGGATAGTATATACATAGTTTTTAACAATAAATATTAACATTATATGGGCTTAGATGCATATACCATTAGTTTCACAAATTATAAAAGCAATACATATCTATGTATCGGATATATAACATCTATGTAAAGATTAATTATTTAGATGTTTTTCGAATTTCCATTTTTGCCCAATTTTGGCTCTTTTGTAATATATTATAATAGTTTTTCCCTTCTATACCTTTATTCGGTTTATCTTATGGGTACTCGTTTCCGTGTGGATGCGCGCAATTATGTTAATGGAAACTATGCTCTTTCCATGTGGCTAGTATATGCATTCGATTTATATGAATACATATATTTGTATAATGTATAAATGATAGATAAACCTAATAGAGAAAATCGAAATTATTTGAAAATCATGCAACTCATATTATTAATAAAGCTTTAAGGAGTGCCAAGACATATATCATAACATTTAAAATGATGAGCCAAGCCAAACCTCAAGTATGTCATCCCATTGGTTAAAGTAAAAGAATACTTGTTGTCGCAAACCATGTTATTTGCGTAACAAAACTCTGTCCAACCCTTAGTCAACAGGACAGACAACTATCCATGTTTTTGTCACGAACACACAACAACTTGAAGATGATTGTCGTCCTCGTAGCGAAGGTTGATAGTAGACAATCCTATCAACCAAGAAGCTTCAACAAATAAACATTACTCAAATGCTGCAAATAGAATTGAATGAAGAAATCAAATACAAAATAAAGCAATAAATTAAAATTATACGACAAAAGGGACTATAATAAAATATATCATTGCATGTAGGTGATTCCAATGGAATTCTTTCTAAAAAATTCTCTCCATGTCTCGGAAATAGAAAAAATGTATGTGGAAAAGTTGAAGAAGGTGAATGTGTTAAATGGTAATTTATAGGAGAGTTAAGAAATGTAATAAAGGTAAGAAATAAAGTAATTGATTTAAATTGATATAATTTCCTGATTTATCTAAATTAATTGAAATATAATAATATGTCAAAATTATAGAAATTGCATTGAAGTCCTACTTTTTTAATCAAAATATTGTCCATAAAATGGAAACTCAACCAATAAAAAGACTTTATTTTGACATGTAAAAGAGATAAAATTTGAAAACCAATAATGTGAAATTATTTCATTAATAATATGGGTGATTATTGTAAGTGCGATTTTTCTTGCAATTAATATAAATATTGTGCATAAAATGTCATCAACCAAAAAAGAATTATGTGCATTAATTATGAATTTACGTTTTTATTATGAAACAATTGATTAAAAAAAGGAAACTCGTTAACCAATAAAAAGACACTATTTTGACATGTAGGAAAGATAAAATTTGAAAACTAATAATGTGAAATCAATTAAATAATAATATGGTTATTATGGTAAATGGGTTTTTTTTTGCAATTAATATAATAGTGTGCATAATTTCCTCAATTGGGAAATTAAAAAATCGCATTTAAGTCCTACGTTTTTTTAATCAAAATATTGTTTATAAAAGGAAACTCATTAACCAATAAAAAGACACCATTTCGACATGTAGGAGAGATAAAATTTGAAAACCAATAATGTGAAATTATTTCATTAATAATATGGGTGATTATTGTAAGTGGGGTTCTTTTGCAATTAATATAAATATTGTGCATAAAATTTCCTCAATTGGGAAATTGTAAATATTGCATATAGCTCCTGCGTTTTTTTTAATCAAAATATTGTTTGTAAAATGGAAATAAACTCATTAACCAATAAAAACACACTATTTTGACATGTAGAAGAGATAAAATTTGAAAACCAAATTATTTCATTAATAATATGGGTGATTCTTGTAAGTGGGGTTGTTTTGCAATTAATATAATTACTGTGTATTAAATCTTATTAACCAAAAAAAAAAGAATTATGTGCATTTATGTATTTACGTATTTACTATCAGACAATTGATTAAAAAAAAGGAAACTCATTAACCAATAAAAAGACACTATTTTGACATGTAGGAGAGATAAAATTGTGAAAACTAATAATGTGAAATCAATTAATACATAATGTAGGTGATTATGGTAAGTGGGGTTTTTTTGAAATTATTAAAACATTGTGGACTCAATCTCCTCAATTGGAAAAATTTGATTGTGTATCTTAGTTTCATATATAATATAGATTATGATTTAAGAACTATTAAATCTCATCATATTATATATACACAGTTCATTTCATTGTTAGTCTAAACTGCTGGATAATATTGTTCTCTCGATACTTCATCAGCCGACTATCGTTCTCTTTGTGTGAATCGTGAGTATAACAGTATTTGAGAATAATCTTTATTTTATTGTTGTTTTTCTCTTTCACGATATTCGAGTATGCGAATTAATGTAATGTTTCATATAGATTATATATTATACTTTATTCATATTAAGAAATATATATAATTCAAGACTTGTAATCTTATATTCATCTTTTATTGTGCGGCTTATGTAACTAACAAACTTTTGATTACGGGTATTAAACACTTATAGATGTAAAGGCAAGTAGATCTCATTAGAAACTTGGGTGGTGAAAAAAAGTTATGGAATCTCAAAATCTGTGTTTTGCACATTTGGAAACAACCAAATTATTTTAAGAAAGATCTTCAAGACATGGAGATGATCTTCATTGATGAACAGGTGATAATTTTATTTTTACACGTCAAAATTGATTTGTTAGCAAACCAAATTATCACATTCGTTTCTTCATTACGCAGGGCGGCACAGTGCAAGCTTTCATTAAGTATACACTGTTATACATATTTGAGTCTAAGATCAAAGTGAACAGATGTTATGTAATGTCAAACGTATCTGTTTTTTTTAGTGTCAAGACCTACAAGCATGCCTTGGATGATTATAGAGTCCTTTTGAATATATATCTACGGTGAGAGAAGTTGACATTCCGTCCATTCCAATATTTTCATTTAAGTTTACACCTTACGCAGATATACAACAAGTGTCAAACAACAATGAGTATACGATTGGTATTAGATGTTTATATGATTTTTTTTCTTTCTATTTAGCATTTATTTATTGGGTGTTTTCTTACAATGTGTTATTATTAATTGCAAATGTTATTGGTTTGCTTTTGTTGATAGGTTCATTGAATCACCTAGCGGGTGGAACCAAGCAGAACATTCCATTTGAACTTGATTATATTGAGTAGTTTAAAAAATCACTGAAATATATTTTTTATATTTTAAATTATATATATTTACATGTGTTTTTCGTATCAATCTTCATTTTCTTTGGTATGCAAGTGGTTCGAAGGTCAACTGTTTGTTTTGGGGAAAGTTTGCTGAATACACACTTCAACGAATTCAGGATATTGGTGTAGGGCCGTATATTGTTGTAATACAATTTGCAACGACTGAGATTAAGAATGATATTAATTTGTTCAATATTTCTCTTATGTATTTGGTTTAATGAATGTGAAGGACATTTATTACATTTCATGACTATTTTTATGTTTTCTTAGTGAAGTCCAGGTATCTAATCATTGGTATTCATCGTGTGTGCTTATAAAAGAGGATATTCCTGCAATTAACCAATTCAAATCGAGGTTAAAATTTTATCTTTAATAACTTTGTTAGCATGTGTAACTTTGTTAGCAGGTATATAATCATTGGAATTAATAACTTTGTTTTTACACGTTCATTACAATTTATTAGTATGTATTTTTTATTTTAGTTTCATTCGGAATAAACCAAATAGTGGTCAAGTGATAAGTCAGATGGAAGATGATTTCATACGTAAGACTGTTAGAAGGAATTTGGAAGAATTGAGTGACACAAATTTGGTAATAACAATGTATTTGTTACATTATTTATTCGTACATTTTCAATAACTAGGCAGGTGCACGTGCATTGCACGTGTCGTATTCATTTTTCTATGTATTTCTTAATTAGGTATCATGCTTACATTGTTCTACCAAAACAATATTATTAAATTTATGAAATGTATAAATATCTAGTTACATTGTTAATTATTTTTTGTTAAATAGCGGTGCACATATAATCTAGTCTTATTTAATAATGAAATACTTAAACATATTCATACTTTTTATTGCGATCAATTAACAATTATTTTTGTTTGTGTTTTGTTAAGAATAAATTTTTATTAGCCTTCCTTTTATAAACTCTTATGCTAATTTTCTTCATTGTTAGCAATACTTTGGAAAATATGGGATCCTTTGAGAAAACCCCCTCATAAATCAGTTAAATGGAGCGAAGGAAAACATAAATTTGTATGTTACCCTTTCTCTAAGTCACTGCAACAAACATTATAGCCTCAAATGCAATGGTCATTGGCGGATAAACATTCTCGGAGTCTTAGAGTTGGTGGCGTTTGACTCTAATGTCGCCTGAAGAAGACAAGAAGAGAGCACGGCAAGCAAAATGCCAGATGATACAAGGAGAAGAAGTACAAAGCGGTAGAAGTCAAATTATGTATAGAGAAAATTATTTAGGGGTGTAATGGACGACCAAGATTGACTACATAATATGGATAGTGAAGATGGAAGTCCTGAAGCTTCTTCATAAACCGGGCTCTAGTGAATGTGTGGGTGTAACAAAAGTATTGAGCCGACTCAAGTGGATCGTGGAATTGGGCCCATTCAAAATGAATGAACCATTTGGGTCCAAAACCTGACAAAACTGAAATCGGAATCGGAAACATAAACCGAAACCCTAAACCCTGAAACCGAAACAAAATTGAACCGAACTGAAATGTATAAAAGCAAATGAAAAAAAAGAAGAAAAAAATATGAATTATATAATTGAAACGTGATGATATTAATATGATCTAGACGATTATTTCATAATGAATTTTACTCTTGGAAGAGTTTTCGAGGCTAGTATTTATTAATTTAATGTACATTTATTTATGCAATGATTTATGTATTTTGCTTCAATTCTCGCATTGGTAAAATGGAGTATTAAATGTATTATACATGGTTTCAAGTTTCAGTTTCTCTTTTAACTTAACTAATAAGAATAACGTTTTACAAATATTCCTATTCATAACCGATACAAACAATTAAATTTTATATTTTAAATGATCAGTCAAACAACTCCATCTCATTTGTTATGAAAGTTTAATTTAAAAATAATTCGTTGCAACCTAAAAACATATATACATGAACGAAAAAAATTAATATGTTTTTTTTATGTATACTACTACTAATTAGTTACGATTTTCTTCATTAATTTTGCTTTTCCTAAAAAACAAAAGATTGCTTGGGAAACACCATGTAAAGAAACGGCTAGCAAACTTTTCAATGTTTGTAACCGATGGATTACCCATTGACGCTGCAGATTTGAGGTGAAATTCGCTTGAACCCATTGACAACAAAAAACAACTACAAATTTGCCCTAGTGGTTTTTGTTTAGAACCCATCGACGATAACGACTACAATCAAATCCTTTATACTGCTATTCCCGACGCCATATATCAGCAGTAAGTTCCCCGCACCGAAATAGTCATGTTCGAAACATACTACATCATAGTCTTCAAATAATAGACTCCGGTTTTTTTCTTTATGTTTATTGTCTACATGTGATATAGGATAACATTGACGAACCATATTCGAATCATGGACGATGGTAACTAGAATTGCTATTTTTTCTTTTAATATTTATTGAAATTTATACAACACTGTCTAATATAATTTAGTATTTTGTTGAACTTTTTTGTTAATTCTAAATGAATAGGTGTTGTAAACGATTGATGGTGTATGTGACACAGTTGATCTTTATTGTTGTATTGAAATACATAGTTGAATGAGTATGCCAACTTGTGATAGTGAGACCCCACTATTCAGGGTGTGTTGGAAAATAGTTTGTTAACCAAGAAATAGTTGATTAAAATTATATCACTTTATCTTGTTCGGTGTTTGTCCGACTTGTTCGGTGTTTGCCCGACTGTAGTTGTTGATGAAGGAATAATTGATTACTTCATTTGATCAACTGTACTTCGTGAAAGCGTAGTTAATTTCTACTATATACGACTAACACATTGAAGTTTATTTAAACAAAGTAGTTGTTTACTTCATACCATTGCATATAAAATAGTTATTTTAATATTTTATAGGTGATGTTGTAATTTGTATTTAATGTGATTTGATTTTCTACTATTTATGTAGGCTTGAGGAGTAAAATTTGATTTAACAAGATAGCAACCCACTTTATAAAAATAGTCGATTTTATATTATTAAAACTAGTTGATTATAGAAAATAACCAATAAGTAGTTCTCTGCAGACCGTGTTTGATATGCATTTATTTTTTACATGATGTTGATTTATATTGTCTTAACATAGGGCACACAGCGATAGTAACCCGTTTCATACGCCAAAGAAGATTTTCGAGGAACATTCAATCATCAAGGAAGAAATCGAAATAGACAACCTCCAAATGTGGATAAAAAATGTGAAGACTCTTCTAGAATAGGGGAAGTGTAAGAACAACAGCACGAAGAAAAACGTAAACACTAACATCGCTTGATCACAGTAACCCTTAAAATGAATTTTGTTTAATATTTTTGACAGTTGTTATTTAAATTTACGTTTTCTTAATTTTTAAGATATGTTTAGACTTTGTTTTGTTATAGCTTATCTTGTCCTATTATATAAATATATGTAATATAGATCATTTTTTATGTTAGCATGATTAATTCTTCAGGTAAAACAAGTATATTTATGTAATGATCAACTCCAACACAATTATAAATTTTCAGTTAAAACAATTATATCTCTGAATAACACGAACACAACTATATTTCTTCTCTTAAAACAACTAATTTCCAATTAAAACAACTATTTATCAATTAAAACAACTACAAACTATCAAGATCAACTATCAAATCTAGTTGATTAATGACACCAACACAACTATATTTCTTCTCTTAAAACAACTATTTTTCAATTAAAACAACTATAAATTATCAAGATCAACTATCAAATCTAGTTGATTAATGAAATCGCCTACAACAGTAACGAAAACAATTATATTTTTTTAAATAACACCAGCACAATTTCAACAAATTAACGAACATCCGAATGACAATTAATTGAACGAAATTAGCCCCCAAAATAATACAAGTTCCTACAATTCAGCACTAAAAAATCCGAAAAGAAAAAAAATTATGAACTTAATTAAAAAAAGATGGAAATCTTGTGCGTCTGCCTCGTTGCCCTCTCCCCAAAGTAAGCTTCACTTTCATTTGATTCCTCCATTTCTGAAGGATAATTATCCCACAATTTGTGATAAATCTTCTTCCTTTAGAAAATAATTTGTTCATCTGTTTTCTAATTGAACGATAAAATGGGTTTGGAATCAATCGCAGAGGCACCAGCTGAATTCTTGAACAAGGCAGTAAAACTAGTGTTATCGAGGTGGGTGGAAAAGAGGAGTGAAAGTTGGCACCCACTCCTTGGCCACCGCCGTTGAGCGTTGTCGCAGACGAAGAGGCGCTTGAATTTGTATTAGAGGTGCCGATTTTTTAACAGACCGCTGGGGTCTTCCCTCGTCGTTGTCAAGATGTGCCCCCCTCGTCCTCTCCTTGGTCGTCGCCTTCGCCGCCACCACCAAATCCCCAGTTCGAGACAGAAGAGAAGACGTGATGGAGATGACATAATGGCGATTAGGTACTAAATATGTGATTAGGTTTTATGATTATAAGATTTGGAAACTGCTGATTTAACGTGATCATATATTTCATTAGATTTAATTATTCAGGGGCGAAATAGTCAGGTCAAACCCAATTTAATTAAAAAATGATTTTAATTATTAAGTGAGGGGATCTCACTAATATTAGAAAAGGGGTTGTATCCACCTTCATATAGTCAAATGTATTAGGGGTTTCCTGATTATCCCAAAAAAAAAAAAAAAAAAAAATCTTACAAACAATTCACAATTATAAATTTGTAACTGAAATACTTGAAAGCTCCATCTTTTGGTATGAACCTTTTGGTATTGTTGCACGATCATTACGTCATTAATTACAACATGATATGCACACTTTAATATGCCGTTCTCACCAAGCATCCCTGTGTACTAAGAGAAAGGTTCTCTTACAATTCCAGGTACATAATTGTTAGTTATTTAATTTTTTATTATGTCTGTAAATATATTATTATTGTTGTAAAATGGCCTATTTATCTATTTTTTTGGTTTGTGTTTGTGGAAATACATAAGAATGTAAATAACAAGACAAGGAGAGAAATAGAGAATGCAGAGAACAACAATCCGTAGAGAGAAAATTGTGGGATTCGTGGGGAGGGAGTGTTTCTCATTTATATAGGTGGTAACCACCGGGAAGTTACAAAGGAGTTACAGGTGGAAGTTACGTAGAAGTTACATCGCCACTAATACCATATAATAGATATGGGAAGTTAATAAACTAGTGGGAAGTTGAAAACCATCAAGTGGTTATGTTAGGAAACCACCCATTCCATACTATTTACAACACTCCCCCTTGGGTTCCTATCAAACCACTATTGTGCTTTTTGTGTTGCCTCGTTAAAACCTTCCGAGTCATAAAACCAATTGGGAAAAAACAATCTCGGTTAGGGAAAAGAGTACAACGCACAATCTTTTCAATCAACATATGTTGCCTTATTAAAACCTTGGCGAGTAAAGAAAACCCCGTAGGAAAAATAAACCTCGCACACAGGAAAAAGAGTACAACAGGGCACCCGGGTATCTTCTGGATACTGAGTACCTACAAGATACTCCCCCTCAAGTTAACTCCCCCTGATATGTACAAGGGAGTGAACTCGGATAATCTACTCAAGTCAATATCCTTAACATGGTTTTTCAAATTAATTTCAAGCGAAGACTTAGTAAATTAGTTTGCGTAATTATCTTGAATCATGATCTGCTGGATCATTATTGTTTAAGCTCTTATTGTTTGAGCTCTTATTGTTGTTGATTGAAGAAAACCTCATAGCTATGTTCTTGGATTTGTCACAATTAATGAAGCTCGTCTTCATTTTCTCAATGCATGTTACATTATAGTCAAATACAATCTCGTAGGATCTTCAGTGTATACTAATTCACAGGAATCTAAAAAATGATTAACCATAGCTTCAGGCCATGTGCATTCACGCACTACCTCGTGAAGTAAAAACTTCTGCAAGATTTGATCTAGTGACAACTGAGGTACATTTCATAGAACCCCAAGACATATCTATTTTCCCAATACTAAACCATGGATTGGGAAGGAGCTTTTTGTGGATATGACTTATAGTCAATGCCAATATAAACCACAAGTTTCGCCTCATTCATTGATGCATAGGGCGTGTCGGTAAGGTGAGATAATTCTATCTTATAAATTTACCGAAAAAGCTAAATCATATCGAGTACATGGAGTTAAAAATAATAATGCATATATTGCATTTACATATGGCACTTCTGGTGCTAACACTTCCTCGTCCTCCTCCATGGAACATAATGAATCGTCGGACATATTCCACTGTCAAACTCCCATAGGTGTTACTCAATAATTTATCTTTATCCATAACATCTTCTGGATGTAATTCGATTGATGGATAAAAATATAATTGACATGATAAATTTGAAATCAGTAGAGACAACAAATTAGTCTTCTTTAGATCTTTGATCTTTAACTCAAATTTTCAACAATTGAGTTTTCTTAAATGACTTCTTCAGTAGTCCAAATCAAGTTCATGTCCTTACTATAAATTTTAGTAATAGGAACAATCAAAACCAATTATTGTTCACCTATTCTCTTCCGAGCAATTGTTCACTTAGGCAATTGTCCTATATTCTTCTGGAATATTTCTAGTCATAATTAAAGTGAACGTCTCAGCCCAACTGAGTTTATGTTCCGTGATCTAGAACTAATTGCTTCGGGAAATCGAAGTCCTTCTGGAACTTTCATATAAATACTTGTATCTAGATTCCCATTAGATACTTTGTGACCACGTATTAAATATAAATACTTGTATCTAGATTCCCATCAGATACATTCATCATGAGAGAGTATACCTCTTTAAAATCAATCTCGGGTTGCTGAGGAAATCCTTGAATTATGAGATGAGTCTTCGAGCTCCCAATCTCATTTGCTCTTAAATCATTGTACTATGAGATGAGTCTTTTGGCTCCCAATCTCGACGAGTTATGAGATAAGTCTTCTGGCTCTCAATCTTGTTTAATTTATGAGATGAATCTTCTGGTTCCCAATCTCATTTCATTAATTGAGTTATGAGATGAGTCCTGGCTCCCAATCTCGCTTGAGCTATGAGATGAATCTTCTGGTTCCCAATCTCATTTGAGCTATGAGATGAATCTTTTGATTCCCAATCTCATTTCATTGGTTGAGCTACGAGATGAGTCTCCTGGCTCCCAATCTCGTTTAAGCTATGAGATGAATCTTCTGGTTCCCAATCTCATTTCATTCATTGAGCTATGAGATGAGTCTCCTGGCTCCCAATCTCGTTTGAGCTATTAGATGAATCTTCTGGTTCCCAATCTCATTTCATTGATTGAGCTATGAGATGAGTCTCCTGGCTCCCAATCTCGTTTAAGCTATGAGATGAATCTTCTGGTTCCCAATCTCATTTCATTCCTTGAGCTATGAGTCTTCTGGCTCTCAATCTCATTTTTTTTTCTTTGTGAGTACTCACTTATATCCCGTGGGTGAAATTCAAGGAGGTGTAGGAACTACTGGTCTCTACACTCTTCATTTTATCAAGGAAACAAATTCAGCTTGTATTGTTTTTTTCTCATTTCGGCCCATCATCCCTTTGTTTACACTTATTTGATCGAGGTTATATATCATTATTCAATAAAAAGTTCAGTAGCTACTGTGTAAGGAAATTTGTCATCGATGATCATTTTATCCCAATACCACATCTCGTTCATGCATGAATAACTAACCGAGTTTTTCCTATTCACGGGAATGGATATTAATGTCGAGGCGTCCCCCAACTTCGTCTGCAGAACGAGTCCATAGTCCGGAATCATTTTGAGATGGATCAGGTGGAATCCCATTGGTACCTGTGCTAACCGGATCGATTGTTGGGCATTATTCTCTTCTGGAGATGAGAATCCTTTGATCCCATTGCTCTCCCCCTCTTCTAGGCAGGGAAGCAAGATTGGTTAGCATGGATTGATGGCCTACCCGTAATTGTCCATCTAGGACATCTATCCTTGCAAGCTTATTTGAGATCTCGTCACTTTTTCAAACCACAGAATGAGTCTGGCATTATTCGCCATACACGACTTCACGCTGTTCTTCAGGAACATTAGTGTTGACATTCTTTGCAGATTTAGTAGTCGTCCCACACGACTTCAGCCCGTTCTTCAGGAACGTTAATGTGGATGTTCTATTAATCTATATATCGATTCTCTGAAGTAGGGGATCTTGATGAGATATTGTGGGGTCGTCCCACACGGCTTCACACCGTTCTTCAGGAACGGTAGTGTGGACGTTCTTTCCTCCCCCTAACGGCGGGAAGACAGTCTCATCAAAGTGATAGTCCGCAATTTGAGCGGGTAAGAGATTGCCTGTCTAAGGTTCTAAATTTTAGTTGAAGATGGTGATACATAGTCCACATATATATCATTGGATTACCTCCAAGAAATGAATTGAATCATTACATGTATGTGCGTATGCTGACATATAATCAAATTACTTAATTTCGAGCAATCGACAACTTATGCTTCTGGCATACAAATTGTTGTTCTATATAACCGTGTCGAAAATTCCTCTAATTTTCCCAATGTACGCTTCTGTCCGTACATGTTAGAGATGATGCACATATATTCGATTTCTTGTCTTCAATGGTTTCAACATAATAATCATTAGCTCAAATATCTTTAAAGTTTAACAACGTTCTACTGGAACGTGGAGAAACAAATGAGCTACTTTAATGGGCAAAACTGTGCCATGAGATACATAATTTGGACATTATCATAACCATCTATCAAAACTAGATATGCCTCATTTAGTTATCAAAGAGGTCTTGCTACAAATAGACATGAAATTAATTAAGTACGACTTAACTCTCAGGATAGTATGTGTTGTCGCATTACCTGCCAGACATTTATCCCTACATGTCATGTCTACAGAGTTATATAAATTTAATCACATATATTCAGTACTTCCGGTACTAAATAAATTCATCAAGCAAACACCATGGAATAACATAACAATTAACTTAGTGTAGTAACATAAATATATGATCCAGAGCATAAACTAAACATAATCAAAATACGAATATGGTTCATAACATGAGCATATGAATTAAGATGATTGAAATTCAATAAAATAATAAATCCAAGTAATAAAATAAATATAATGCATGAAATCAATAGTTCAATCATATCCCAACAAGGATTATTTGGTCAGATGTGCCCAAGTATGGAAGCTGAGTGAGTGACGGGCTATACATAGAAAATATTTGCTTCTACCAACTCAGTCTATGCTGGTGCATTATTATTTGCATCTCCAGCCCCAACATTCCTCGCACTTCAGGTGCGCGACCAATTTTTAGATCCCATTTATTTATGGGGACCCTCGTTTGATGAATAGTCCAGTCGAAGGACTTCATTTAATTATCTCGTAATCAGAAACATAGTCTCGGCCTTCTAGGCTTTACCTAATAAATTATCCTCGAAAACAACCATTTTCAATTGCTCACTAAGCGTATGGATCTTAACATCCATTCTCCAACCAACAAACTTTCACCATACATTAAGTTGGGTAAACTCGAGTTTGCTCATGGAAATCTCGAATCAAATAGAATAATGAGTATTATTGTTTTATGGGAATGTAACCTCCCTAAATAATTTCATGAATATTTTGCACATATTAGAACTTCCGGTCTAATAATTCATACACCACATGTTCATACACATTCAAGGATTTCATACGATAAACCATAACGACAAACGAAATATTGCTTACCATTTTTGTATCAAAAAAAATTACATATGGCAGATAAATAATGGATAAATTGAATAGAATTCTCCATAATAATTTGAGCAAATTATTCATCCACTTTAACGTACATGTGCCAAATATATATAATATGACATGCTTAATATCATTGAAATATAAACATAACCTTAAGCATATAACTGGTCATGATGTAACCGTAAATAGCATGTATAGTCCATATAGGATCCATGATTTAATCAGACAATATTTCAAACAGTTAATGACTAAAGCTACAATCGGGTTGGATAAGAAACAAAGAGAATTTCATTATCATAATCAAAACAATTCATAAGCCAATGCATACTGTTGCATAGAAATTCATAATCATTAAGCATGTAGTCCACAGTTTTCTCTATATTCTAGCAATGAAACATTCATAATATAATTCCAGACCACGCACTAGGAAATTATGAATTAAAGGGCAGAAAAATATTATCTATTTGATGATATGCAATAAAACATTCGCTGACGCAATACATTGAATTCTAGAGATAAATGAATCACAATATTTATACATAGATGTGAAAACATAAATTGACATTTTAGCCACAGGAGAATTAAAATAATATGGTTCAGCATGTGGAAATTATGCAAACACAAGAAACAACCATATAAATTAAATTAATCTGCTCATTATACATGACTCTTACTATGCATGCTCAGAGTTATAATTTCGAGATAAATATATCATTCTTTGTATATATCATGCCATCAAATTTATCTAGCATGCATCTCTTAAGAAACTGAAATTGTAAGGGATTACCGTTTTACATGCAAACCCGAATCACAAGTTCTTCGAGTAACTTCGTTCCATGAACAATTATCTTTCCACGAGCGCCCTAATTCTTCGAGTATGCTTGCCCCACGAATGATTATCTTTCCACGATCAAGGCGAGCAATTCGTGCTGATAACGTGTTGTAAAATGGCCTATTTATCTATTTCTTTGGTTTGTGTTTGTGGAAATACATAAGAATGTAAATAACAAGACAAGGAGAGAAATAGAGAATGCAGAGAACAACAATCCGTAGAGAGAAAATTGTGGGATTCGTGGGGAGAGAGTGTTTCTCATTTATATAGGTGGTAACCACCGGGAAGTTACAAAGGAGTTACAGGTGGAAGTTACGTAGAAGTTACATCGCCACTAATACCATATAATAGATATGGGAAGTTAATAAACTAGTGGGAAGTTGAAAACCATCAAGTGGTTATGTTAGGAAACCACCAATTCCATACTATTTACAACAATTATTAAATTATAAATTTACGTAATGTTATAAAAACATAAACATTAAATTTACCTAATGTTCATAATTTAAATGCTTTACAAAAATAGTTTTATTTCGAACCAAAACCTAAACCATAAGCCCTGAAACCGAACCGAAATGTATGAAAAAATAGAATGAAGAAAAAGAGTTCTACCATACAACTTCGAAAGGTATTCCTTTTGTTAACTTTTGTCCATCCACAACCCTTTGTACAAATATGCACATTTTATGTTTTGTTTATAATTTTGATGGTCGCATTCGTGCAATTTGTAACTGTTTAGTATGTTTATCATTGTCGAAGTTCATAGTTATTAATTGGCACCCCTATATTATGATACACAGTGTAAAAATTACATACACCGCATAAAAACTTGAGAAAATATAAATAAATTAGAGAGAACAATGTAAGAAGAAATAATGGAATTAGAATGAAGAAGAAAAGGAACGGATAAACTAATTAATAGAGAGAAACCCATTATTTTGCAATTGTAGGAAGGAAAATCAACAAAGCCATTGTCAGTAAACAGTCTCAATTAAGGATCAACCTTACTACACACTCTCAGACGTCTCCTATTTGGAAAAGGAGACTCGGACCTTATTTTATTTATAATTTATTTCCATTGTAATAACAAATATTGGGGCTTCCAAGTTTCAAATAAAACTCTACTTCATCACTTTCAAAAATATCGAACTAATAAAGCCAAACTAACAATTTATTGCCTGGTTTTTAGTTGATTTATCACTGTTCGAGGCAATTTCTCCATTCCGACCGACAAAATGCCGCTTTCCGATTCTCAAATGGCGCGATCTGGTTCCGTAAACCGTTTCCCGGCTGCAATTGAGGCGTTCGGCTTACCAAATTCTGACCTAAACTTTTATAAACCAATTAAATGAAGACGAAGTTAGATTGAATGGATGAAGAAGGAAACCATAAAAACAAAAATGATCATAATTCTAATACATAATAAGATTATTCTAATTATCTTCCGACCATATTCTTCCAGGGCATCCTTTGAGCTAATCCATAAAAAATACGATTGACGTGCAGGCAGCCTTTGGAAAGTGTTACGTGAAATTAAAGTTATTGATTTAAAAAAAACATATTTTGTTTCATATACGTCTTTCTATTTCTTTTGGTGAATGACTGAATGTACATTGAACAATGCCGCATATAATATATTTGGACAGTACCCTTGAGTTTCTTATATTAAGTGCCATTTAATACGTATATTTTGCATTTTGATATGGCTTCCTTCTGAAGAGCAATCGGTTACGAATGTTACACTCCCTTCTTATTTCCCGTTTCGCGCCTTTTCTTATCTTCTCTCTCCAACATAGAATAATATACTCGAACAATCAAAAATATTAAAATATATAAACCACATGTATCATCGTAGAAAAAAAAGCCATATCCAAGAATCGATATTCTTTGAAAATTTTAACATTGTATATTCTTTCTATGATGAATATTTCTATAATATATAGACGTAATATATTTTCTATTAATTCTCCCACACTATACTGTACATAGTATGCAAATTTACATAAAAGATAATAATATGACAACTTTGAATGAGATATTTGATACTGCAAATTGTATATCCTTACCATTGATCACGTACTGTTGAACTTTATAAACATTTCAAGACTTTTTAATGTATTGATGTCTTCTTAAGAGTGATGAAAATTTCAAGATTTGACTATGTCCTTGGTGTTCTTGGGAAGACATTTCTTCCCAGCAGGTCTAGCAGACATGTAAACATTTTGTGGGTGGAATCTTGACCGTAGCTTGTACATTTCCACTTAATATTACTTTACCTTGTAACATGAACAGACACTTCAAACCTTATGAGTTAAGACCCTTAAATTTATATATTAAGTAGTATTTAAATGTCTGCATTAATATGGTGGGAAAAGAAACAAAAAACTTCTCGAACCATCAAGAGGAGAAAACCAGCCGTCAATATTATGATGGGATTAATACAATATTCATTGACATGCAAATTTACTAATCAAACAGTAATTAAATATTCACAAATATTAAGAAATTAAATTAATTTAAATTACTATGACTTGGTTACCCTTCAATTGTACTTATTCCAATATATTTGTAGGGGCATTTCAGTCCAAACGAAAATTGGAAGAAACCTTGCTAAGATTCATCCTTTTATAATAAAATAAATAATAATAATAATAATATAATATAATATATATATATATATATATAGATAGAAATATAATAGTATAATAGTATAGTAGTAATAGTATAGAAATACAAATACCATTTATCAAATATGATTATAACTATATTTAATTATTGTTTATTTTCACATTATAGGATTTCCAATTCTTAGGGCCGCCCTTGAGCATTTGGCACATAAGCAATTGCTTTGGGCCCTCACTTTCTAAGGAACCCCCAAATAAAAGAAAAATAGTATACATATGTGTTTATTTTGCATATTAGCCTTGTGTATTTTAGCAATTTAAAATAGACTTTCTTTAAATCATGAATGTATAAGTTGGGCAACATACTAGCGTTTTTATTCAACTGAATTGTGCATTATATCTATTTTTAATTGGGATTTAAATTAATTGCACAATTTTTTTTATCAAATTAAAACGTATTTTTCATTAGGGTTCTCTGTGCATCCATTATCATACAAGATTGAAAAATACCATCGGCATATCATTATTTACTACTTTAATACCTATTATTATCGGGAAAAAAGAAGAGAAAAAAATAATTCGTCTTTTTTGTAGTATCCTCTGGCAATTCCAAAAATAAATATTTAAGTGGTATCTTTTATGGTAGATTTTTACATATTTATTCTTGAAGTAACTAAATATTATTTTTTGTTTGTTTTACTAAGTTAAATAATGTTGATTCACAAAGCCACCATTTTTTAAAGCTAGCATAGGGCCCCGTATATCCAAGGACCGGCCCTACCAACTCTCTTTATCATCATCACATGCAATTGCCTGAAATACAGAGGGTATTGAAAGATACAAAGCACATGCCAGAGGATTGGCCAGACATTCTGTGTCGTGTGATCAAGATGAAACTCGACAGTATGATGACAAAAATTAAGAAATGACATATATTCGGACATATTAGAGCATGTAAGTATTTAATTAGATCTCAATTTATAATTATACATATACTACATTCATCGGAAGAGATATGGGTCATGTGTGAGTTTAAATATATATTCATTCATTAACTAAATTAATGCATATTGTTTAATATCATTTGTTTAGCGTTCCTCTCCAGACGTGTGGACTATTGAATTTCATAAACGAAGTCTACCGCATGCACATATTTTTATTGTGGTTGCATAATAATGACAAGCCCAAGGCTCCAGAAGAAATTGACAGGATTATATGTGCTGAAATTCCGGAGGAAGAAACCGATAGAAAGATATACCGGTTGGTAGAGAAGTATATGATACATGGACCGTGGGGTCAGGAGAATTTGAAATCTCCATGTATGAAGGATCGAGTTTTCACGACGCGAATTCCAAAGCCATTTGTGCATCGAACCGAGTCAGGTGCAGATGGTTATACTGTGTACATGAGAAGGGAAGATGGTAGAACAGTTATGAAGAAGAAGAAAATACAGTTACTCTTGACAATGGATTTGTAGTTCCGTACAATCGGGTATTGTTGAGTAAATACAGATCTCACATTAATATAGAGCTATGCAATCAAAACAAGTCAATTAAATACCTGTTCAAATACGTCAACAAGGGTCATGATCGAGTTATAGCGACATTTTATGAAACACGCAATACATATGGCGGTGCTGAGATTCGTGACGAGATAAAGATGTACTAAGACTGCAGATATCTTTCGGCATGTGAGGCAATGTGGAGGTTGTTTAATTTTGATATTCATTACAACGATCCATCTGTAATTGGGCTAAGCTTTCATCTCCCCGATCATCAGCCGCTTGTCTTCGATGAAAACAATCATTACAAAGTGCTCTAGATAGGCCATATGCCAAGCAAACGATGTTCTTAGCGTGGTTTGAGGCGAACATGAATTGTCCACACACCAGGGACTTGAGGTACAAGGATTTTCCACAACAGTTTATGTATAATGAGGATTTTCGTACTTGGGCGCCAAGAGAAAAATGATTTTCTGTTGGTAGGATTGCGAATGTTTCCCCTGGAAAGGGGGGAGATTATGACCTTAAGTTTCTGGCTACATCTAGAAAAGTTGCTGGCTACATCCACCCTACGTTCATGTATGCGTGTTATGTGTTGAATTTGTTAGACAACGACAAAGAATACATAGATGCGATAAGAGAAGTTAATGCTTGGGCATCTAGGGATTATATAAGGGAGTTATTTGCAGTTACGCTGCATTCCAATAGCTTAAGCCGGCCCGAACATGTTTGGCAAAGTTGTTGGTCGGATTTGGCAGAGGGTATTGCTTACAACAACAATGGCTTCATAATAATCTAGGTATGCCAATTTGTATAGAATATTATTCAATTAGATTTTAAATATTACTCATTTTTTTTTAATATTGTCTCTTTAAGTTTTGAACTAAATGCACATAATGTATCAATATTTTGTGCAGATTTATCTATACCGGATGAAAGGTTGATGAACTACACTCTCATTGAAATAGAGAAAAGATTGCAAAGTAATGGTAAAAGACATCCACCGTGAATTCGATTGGAAATGGCATGGGCGCGTAATTACGTAGACACATTAAACATATTGGTCTTAGATGGATTACGACCGGTTTGAAATGGGTAAATAACTTCAATAGTGTCTTGCCTCAATTACAGACGAGCAAATAAATGTTTATGATGTAGTCATGGATGCTGTATCCAATGACCCTGGTGGAATGTTCTTTCTATATGGTCATGGTGGAACGGGAAAGACATTTCTCCGGAAAAATCTTTCGGTTGATGTCCGTTCCAATGGAGAGATTGTAATTAATATTGCATCGACTGGTATATCATCGCTATTGCTCTCTGGTGGAAGAACAAATCATTCTCGATTTGGACTACCCATAAATATACATGAGACTTCCACCTACAGCATAACGACAAAGTCGACAAGTGGAGTTGCTGATTAGGGCTAAGCTTATTATAGGTACTGTTTTGAAGCGCTTGACAAGAAAATGAAGTCAATATTACAGGTAGACAAACCGTTTGGAGGTAAGGTGGTTATTCTTGGAGGAGATTTTAGGTAGATTTTACCAGTTGTACTCAAAGCATCAACGCAGGACATAGTACATGCTACGGTAAACTCCTCTCCGTTGTGTCATTTCTATCGTGTCATCTATGTGGACGAGGTAAGAAAATTTGGAGACTGGATACTGAAGGTTGGCAATGTGGATGTTAGGGAACAAAATGATGGTGAAGCTTCGCTAGAGATTCCCGAGCACATGTTGATTGGTGATTTAGAAGATCCATGCAAAGATCTACTGAACTTTGTTTATCCCGATTTGTTGAGTAACATGTATGATCCAGATTATTTTCAAGGGACGGCAATTCTTGCACCAACTAATGAATGCGTCCAGTTTGTGAACGATCACTTAATGTCTCTCCTTCGATGTGGGGAGAAGGTGTACCTGAGCTCAGATATTATGTGTAGGGAGAAGCAAACGACGGAGGATAGTGCAGAAATCTATTCGACTGAATTTCTCAAAACAATATGATGCTTGGGAGTTCCTTCTCATGTATTGAAGTTCAAGGTCGGCGCACCAGTTATGCTAATCATCAATCAAGTTAGAGGATTGTGCAACGGGACCTGACTTCAAATTATTAGAACCGGCATTCACGTTATGAATTCCAAACTTCTTTCCGGTAAAAATATCGGTGACATGGTATTCATTCCTTGGATGACTTTAATACTATCTAACTCCGGACTGCCAATTAAAGTTCAGAGAAGACAGTTTCCGTTGATTGTTTCTTTCGCAATGACGATCAATAAAAGCCAAAGCCAAACTGTTTTGCATGTTGGTTTGTATCTTCGTAGGCCTGTCTTCGGCCATGGTCAGCTATATGTTGCATTGTCCAGAGTTAAGAGCAGAGGTGGTATTAAGATATTCATCAAGTCGGATTCGGGTGAACTCACCAATATTACTAGAAATGTCGTGTACAATGAAGTATTTCATCAAATTTGAAGGTAGAAAATATTTTCATATTTATCAGTTCTTCATGTAACATGTCTTGGTTTTTATTTTTTTTAACACCTTATTCTTTGGCAGGTCTATCTTTCCTATATGTTTTCCCCCGTGCGATGTTGTTTTCAGTCATGTCCCTACGATGCTCAGTGCAAATCTTATTATGTTTAAGACTTATTTTTGCCGATATACTAACATTTAATATTATTATTATATTGTAATTATTGAGAACATGATACTGAAAACATATTTTTAATATTGTTAGTCGTGACATTTTGTACTTAAATTCAATGAATGTAACAATTGATATATGCGTAAATTTGTTTTACAGACATGTATTTGTTGTTGAAAATATGCCGACCCGTGCATCGCACGGGTGAATACTAGTACTAATTGAAAATGTAATACGAAGATTCTTAAATCTTTGAAAAATTCGGAAGAAAAATAAATTTGAACAACTAAACCAACCAAAAAGAAAGCTTTAAATTACTACAAATAAAACGTGTGAAATAGAAAAAAAATCTGGTTTTTGAAATGTGATTGGTGTGTTTTGATTGCTAATTTCTATATATGACAATAAATCATATATTAAAAGTTAATAATTGTAGTAAATGACATGTACAATTATTATACACAATGATAACATGTTTTTTTGATAATTTTTCTCAACCAATTAAATGGACACATGGGACGAAATTAAGGATATGTCACCAATTAAAATTGCCAAAGTTAAGCAATTACGTGTGGAATTCAACTTTTATATTATATAGATACTAGTACATCACATGTGCGATGCACGGGGATGAATTTAAAAATGAGAAAAAATAATAATATATATAATGAACGGTCTCGTTGTATAAATTGAATTCAAGTAAAAGGTCTTTCTAGGGTGAGACCACATGTGTTCTAAACTTCTATGAGATATGTTTTAATTACCATTAATTTTCTAAGATTAAATCAGGACCCTAGAAAAATCACATGGCTTATGTTCTAAAAAATGAAGTACTTTACCAAATTATCATACGATTATTTTTTTCATTAAAATAATATAAAATTGATTAACATTGAACTGTCTGATTTACTCCCTACTATATTTTAATTAAATAATTAATTTAAATTCATTGTGACAGAATTTTATTTGAAAAATAATCGAAAAAAATGCATTCATTAGGGATCAAACTTGTGACATCTTAATACATTCATCACTCCTAACCATCCAAACACATTAACTTATTATGATATATTTAACCATAATTGTATTAATACTGTTAATTAAAATATTAATTGCAACATTCATTATTCTTAAATGATATTAAATAAATTATTAACAAATTTAATATAATAAAGTTTGAAAATATAAAGAATTGCAGTTCAATACGCAAAACATCTATCATTAATTATATAATATTAGAAATATTAATAAACTCCACCATTTAAAAATGTAAAGAATGCTCGATTAAATATAAAAAAATGCATAACTTAATTCAAACCCACTTATGTTATTAAATCGATAGTGTGACAAATCCAAATAAAAAATAAAATAATATATTTATTTAGCAGAAGAAAAAATTATAACTCATTCCAATTAGTAGTTTTCTTACTTTAAGATAAAATTATATACTACAACTACTATATTGTGAATTTTCTTTTAATATTTAATTTAATCAAATAGTAAGATTTGAATCGATTAAGTTCAAATCCTTTCAATTAGTAAACATTATTCAAATATTTGAATCGGTTGCTTAACTATTGACATAACGTGTTACGTAATTGATTTAATTATTTATAAGTAATGTCTAATATCTTTTTAATTCAATTTTGTCATAGAAAATAATAAATTTAATTCCTAACACATGTAAGAACCTAATCGTAAATCGTAATATTTTATCAAAGCGTAATATTTGAACCAATTAAGCTCAAGTCCTTTCAATTCGTAACCATTATTTAAATATTTGAATCGATTAATTAGCGTGTTCAACTATTGACAAGAACATCTTAATCAAATTAACTATTATTAATGAAAGTGTAATACATTTTTAATTCAATTTTATCATAAAGAAATAATTCTTAAATTACTTAAGAATCAAATCATAAGATTAATTAAAGCGTATGATTTGAATCAATTAAGCGCAAATCCTTTTATTTAATTTGTAAATATTATTCAAAAATTTGAATCGATTAAGTTCAACAACTGACAAGGATGTATTAATCAAGTTACCTATTGATAATTAAAGTATATTATCCTTTCAATTCAATTTTAACAAAAAAATAATAATTTAATTCGTAAAATCGTAAGAATCAAATTATAAATTGTAAGATTTAATCTAACCATGAACCGATTATGTAACACCCCACATTTTCGAAACCCTAATCCCTAACCAAAAGTCCATAACCCGAAAATTCTCACGTAGAAATCATTAGGAATTTTACTAACTTAATTGCTTTAAGTGCCTTCATTGCTTAGACTAACAATCCTTATATGCCGATTTGATTATATGCCTTATGTGGTAGGAATTTATTGAATAATTATGTGCCAACTTTATTTCGATAATTATGTGCTTAAGTGGATTAATTATTGATAATTGTGTGCTAGATTAAATTATGTGACTTATGTGTATAATTAATTTATTTATGTGATTTCATCATAATTACATGCATAATACATGCATATATACGTACATGTATGCATACATATATGCATATGCTATAACCTACTCTAGACTATAGGTAATATAGGTACATGTATATGTGTATATGTGTGTGTTCGGTTTTGTGTGTATGAGAGAGATTAATAATTTTATTAATTAAGAAATAAATTAGAAAAAAGGATGCATGCTTGTCCTTTTTTTATCCAACACTCAATGTGGATTAGTAATGTGAAGAGACACTCTTCACTTTCTTTTCCTTACACCTACACTCCCACTTGTCTTCTCTTCACCATCACCACCAAAGCACCACCTCCTCCATCGGCCAACACCCCAAATTTCTTCAAGAAAAAAATAGAGAAATCAAAATGCAAATCCCCTATATAAGCTTCACCCTTGGATATATGCTAAGAACACCATCAAAAACACTTGCCCTCTTGCGGAAGATTTAAAATCCTCCCAACTTGATATCAAAGCTCTTACCTTATCCATTCAACTAGCTTGGTTCAATCTTGGAGCCACTTCTTGAAGGAGGTAACATTGTATCTTCGTGTTCTTCATTTTCTTCATCCTCCTTTTCTTTCTCTAAAACCCCTCTTTTCTTTTGAAGGTTTTTCTTTCTTCGGCCAACACTCTTTGATTGGTAAGAAATCTCGAATTTCTTGCTGCAATCGAAGGGTATCATAGTATGGAAAAAGGATTTTCAAAACTACCTAAAAGATTTCCTCACTTTTCGAAAAATTAGGGCTTTTTGTGTAAAATCCAAAATCTTGTGCTAATCTTGATATTCGTGTTCTTGCGTGTCTAATCCATGTTATAATCTGTGAATCAAAGTATTTTGTGTTTAAAGGTTTAATATTTCGATTTTTTGGGAATTTTGGAAAAAGAAAATGAGTTTTTCAAGATTTTTGGGTTGCATGTGTAGATCTATGAATCCTTAGGACTAATCTGCAATTTCTTAAAATTTCAGTATAACAAATGTTTTCATTTTTAAAATCTCAGTAGGAGTAAGTGGAATTTTGTTATTTTCTATTTGGCCATAGTTTGGGATTAATATTTGTTGGAAAAATCATTTTTGGCTTCAAACACTACTTGCCGAGTATTTTAATTTTTATAAATTCGATTTTTGAGGAAACTGCAAAATTCTTTTTGCATCTGTTCATTTAGTCAGTTAGGAAGCCTATAACTAAATTTGAGAATTTTTAGATGCCATTTACTATTATTTCAAAATATTGGTTGTGCATGTGTCATAAATGGAAATTTTGTGTTCTAATCATGATGCCTAGAGTATTGCTTGTGAGAATGTGAATGTATGGTTAAAAATCCGCAGCTGATATATGTTAAAGGGCTGTAAGAATTTCTAATCCATTAAATGAGTAAAAGTGGGAGAAATCCCATTAATGAAAAGCTAGAAATGTTGGTGCTTTAAGGGCATGGTTTGATAATTTAATGCTAATTAAAGTGTGTATGTGTGTGCCATGTGTGTGTGTGTGTGCTGTGTGTGTGTTGTATGATATATAAATATATAATATGATGCTATAATAATTATGTGAATTATGTGCTATACTTAAGTGGTTATATATATATATGTGTGTATGGTATGTGTGTGATTGCCGTGTGTATGTGTGAATTATGTGGATAATTGAATTTTGTTGGTATGTTCGTTGATTGATATTTGTGAGGTCGCAATATGGTCATTTTGTATTAGAGTTTCATTTGTCTCATGGTCTTGCATAAAAAGGGATTTCATTTTTACGAAATGAAAGGTTAATGGAATGCTTGGGTTGGATAAGTCGGGATACGGGGGGCCGGTATCCCAACTATAGTTACTATAGATAAAGGGCTGGTTTGATTCCACCAAAAGAACGGGCTCAGAATAATATGCTTATCATCCAAGTAAAGAAGTTAATTTTTCACGGATCCGAACAACAGAAAATGTTTCATTCATGCATTTGCACGAAAAGGGTAAATTGGTAATTTTCAGTATTTGAGTCGAGAAAAGGGTAAACTGGTAATTTTCAGTATTTGCGTCGATTTACGTGCTTAAATGAAATTTCGTGTTTGTGTGTGTGTGTTCGTTTGCCGACGAATGGTAAGGTGTGATGCTTATGTGTATATACTAATATAAGTACGTAAAACTGTATTTTAAAACCTCGTTATCCATTCGGATTTCTTACTGGGCTTAATAGCTCATATAGATAGTTCTTTGATTGCAGGTATTAGTAGAAATCCCGCACCAGAATGAACCGAGTAGTGGATCGGAGTCTTGGCCGGAGCTTTTGGATGGTCGTATGAGGGGTCGATAAATTATGCTAATTTTCGTTTGGTGATGTAAACTTAAAACGATTTCCGTATTTCCATTTCTCTAAAAACTCTAGTATTTCCTCACTAGGGGAAATAAACCCTTATTATAATATGCCTTATTTTGATATTAATATAGTTGGTCCGCTTATTTTAAGAATTGCATTTCTTACCCGAAAATCCTTATTCACCAAACACCTTTAAAACTCCGATTTCTTCTCGAACCATAAATTAGAACTTATAGTTAGGAAAATGTAGCACTCGAATAATAATCTCCCTTTCCGAAGTTATTTCAAAACGAAAAATTTTAAACGACCAAAATCACCCTAAGAAGTTTTCGAAATTTTCAAGGTTTCCAAATGACCCAAAAGAGATTTTTAGAAATTACATTTTTGGTCCTACTCGAAGTTTTAAAAAAATTACAAAGAGATCCCTTTTACTTCCGCTATCTAAATAAAGATTTCCGATAAACCGGTTCGATTTGTCGCCCGACCCGAGGGGGGTGCTACAAATTAAATATTACGATTTTTAGGAATTAAATTTCATTATTTTTGTGATGGAATTCAATAAAAAAAATACTAAACTTTAACTATACATAGTTTGATTAATACGCTAATTGTAAATTATCGAGTTTAACTGATCCAAATATTTGAATATCGTCTACGAATTGGAATGAGTTGAGCTTAATCGATCAAATCTTTGAATATTGTTTTTGAATTGAAAACACATGAGTTTAATTGATTCAATTATTACGATTTAATTAAATCTTACAATTTACGATTCAATTCAAACTTCAAATTCTTTCGAAATTCATTTTTAAATTACACGAGTTGATCAACATTTCCGTAGATTTTTAAACTATATTATAGAAAGATTTGTTAGTATGGGATATTTTTAATATATAATAATAATTATATGAGAATTAATAATTTATTTAACATTATGTACGTAAGTTTTATAACCATTATAAATTGTAGCTTGGTGATATATATCCGTATTGTTAGTTTATTTTCAATTATGTGTTGTGTCTTAATGGTAAGTATTCTTGAATGTTTTCAGATGGTCACAAGTTCGAATTCAGGTTGATGCATTTTTGGATGGATGGTTTAATGATTTTTATGAATAATGATGCAATTGACTCTATGTGCTCTTGTGGATCGGTGGTCCCTTCAAATTGAGGTAACCCCGAGATCTTCACTCCTTGAGGTAATACCTCATTGAGGATGTCGATGGTGAAAGGACTGCGTCTTACTGGGACGGTAAGCGCTGACGTTGCTGTCTAGGCTGTGCCCCCCTGTGATTGGTGGATAGTTGCACTCGGGACCGTGGGTCCGAGGTGGAGCAGGACACACTTATTTGGTTCTGGACTGGCGGTGGTGCCATAGGTTGCACCACAGGTGGAGCTGGTGCTAGTATCGCATTGGGAGCGTTTGCTCCCATCGTGGCGATATATTGGGTCACGGCCTCGGTGGCGACGCGAGTTGAGGCTTCTGCTATCATGTGTTGGAGCGCATCCTCGGTTATTTGAACCGTTCGAGGAGCAGGGAGTGGCGGATCGGCGAGTTGTGGGTCCCGAGGGGGGATCACCTGAACCTCGCGAGGCGGATCCGGAGCACGCGGAGGAGGTGGCGAGCCAGAGCCTCCACGAGATGGGATGTTGTTAGCTGTGTCATTCTCTCTCCGAGCAGATGTCTCAGGAGGATCTTGTTGGCTACGTGATCTGGTTTGCATCGTTCCCACAGACGGTGCCAAAATGATGATGCTAATTACTTAGATCACCTAGGGTAGTGTAGAAAACGAGCTGGAAGAGCAAAGCGGATCAGTAGCTAGGCAACTTGATGATCCTGAGGTCGCTGCAAAATAAACACACGTGAACTAAGCCGGGGGTTGATCCGGCGGAAACCCCTCCGACGCTCAAGTCAGATGTACGGATCGTAGAGATGGTAGAGAGAATAATACTCTAGATTGGTTGTGAATAATTGAACGTACCTTAACAAATGTGTAAAAACCTCTATTTATATGTGTTGATTGGGTTGGGTTTATTTTGTTGGGCCCAAGCCTTATTTTGGAGGTGCTTGGGCTTTTGTGTGTATGGCCCAATTACTGGATAAATTTGGGCCCGTTGGGTCGGCCCAATTAGGTATATCATTAAGCCCCCAATTCCCGAGTCGAGATGGGAGACTTGTCGAAGGGGTTTCAAATCGTGTCGAGAGTTATATTTGACGTGGTTTACGGTTCGTATTTCGTGATTCCCGGTCGTAATTTGTAATTAATTGGCCCATGAGCCTCGTCGTACTTATTTTGTAACATAATATATATTTAAGGGTGTTAAATAATATACCAAGGCCAAATAAACAGAATCCTGTTGCGCTGGGGAGAAAAAATTCAATCCTTGTGAAGAATAAATATGGGTGAGTATCTTTAGCTTTTGGGTCTTCTTCTGTGCTCTTCTTCTTTTCTTCCATTGTGGTAGATTAGAAATTTTTATTTCTTCTTCGGATACAATATATTTTTTATTATATCAAATCCGGGTATGTCAAAATCTTTGCGGATTAAACTTCGAGGTCCGGTTGAAGAGGGTGCGAAAACTTTTGGTACAGTGGGTATGGAACGCGAGAAGCATGTGGTATCAGGTGAAAAAATCGGATCTGCGACAGGTGGTGCACGAATCGAGGGGAGAGGGGAGGTGATTGTTGGTAGCGATGGCTCGGCTAGAGCTATCAGCTTAGACCGAGCTGCCAGGGCCTCCATGCGCTGTGAGGGTGCGCAGCCCGAGGAAGACTTCATCGGCTTGGTTGGAAGAGGTGGCGCGGGTGCGTCAGCTGGAAGGGGGAGGCTGCGACGCGCGCGTCGGGCACGCAAGACGAGGGACGCACGCGCGTCAGCGAGTAGGGGTGCCGGACGCGCGCGCGCGTATGGGGGGGAGTTTGGGGAGCACGCGCGCGCGGCATTGGGCAGTAGTGACGTGGCCGCGCGTGCGCGCGCGTCTGGGGGGCAGAGTTCGGCCCCTGCGCGCGCGTCTGATAGAGAGGGAGCTGGTGCGCGTCGATGATAGGTTTTGAGGCGCGTGTGGGCGCGTCTGGGGCCCGTTTTCAGCGCTCGTCGCGGGAAAATGATGCGCGAGCTGATGGGCATTCATGTGTAGTTAATGCTTTGCATGGGAGGGGTCTTGGGTGGCGAGAAACCATTGATTCTTGGAGCGATGATGTAGGACCGAGTGCTACTGTTGTGGAGGAAGTGAATGGAGTTGTAGCTAGTAGGCGTCGGTTTCGACGTCAAGTTGTGGATTTTGGGAGCGATAGTGATAAGTCTAATCAATCGCATTCATCGAGTGATCCCGCGGCACCGAGTAGTGAGATTGATCCGATGGTTGAAGTAGAAGATGAAGATGATATTCTGGCGGGTGACGTTGAGATTGATTCGAGGAGGCAAAAGAAAATTTAGCCAATTAATTTTGACTTAATTGATTTTGATAGTGCATTGACGGAAGAGCATTTGCAGTCTATTCGTCGACTAGTTGGGGTGCCGCGAAATATCGAGTTGCTGTTGCCTCAGAAGGGCGACCGTTTATATTCGCCACCCGCTGGGTTTCATACAGTTTACTTGGCGTACTTGACGTGTACATCTCAGATCACTCCGAATCCGACCTTGTTGAAGATTTGTGATGAGTTTAAGATAGGGTATAGTCTGCTAACTCCGACTGCGGTTCTTATGTTTGAGGCGTTTCACCATAGAGCGTCTCGAGTGCGTTTGTCTGTTACTGTGAGTTTGTTTAAGGCGTTATTTACATTGCCTCGGCTGACTAAGCTGCCTTTCTTTTGTGTTCATCCTTGCGTTCCCTACCAATTTTTGAAGAGTGTGAAGTTATCATTGGGGAAATGGAAGTCCCATTTCTTTTATGTGAGGGCTCCATATTTCGACGTTCCCCTAGTTTGGAAACGTACGTACGAGAGTTTCAAAATTACCGCGAATATGGCGAAGAGGATTGAAGAGTCTAGGCTGTGTGATGTGGAATTTGATCCGAGATGTTTGATATCGGATAGTTAGCACCATATATCCTTTATGATGCATCGAGTTGTTGTTTGTTCGTTTTTTTTTATGTATCTCATGTCTCTTTTGTGATTGTTTTATTTTGTAGATGGGTGTATCACTTTTGCGTCACTTTGAGCTAAGGCGAATGGGACGTCGAAAAAGGCATCGGAGAAGGTTCCCTCTACGTTGGGAGGTTCTTTGGGTGGTTTGCCTCAAGAGACGGTCCATGTAGAGACTCCTCGAGTGATTGAAGATGACCGTAGCTGTGCTGGTGAAGTGGAGGGGCGTACACATATGAGAGATCATGGAAAGGGAAAGAGGGTAGATACTGAGTACGTGGTTGTGCCAAAGCGTCCACGGGTAGACCCAGAGGAGACTTATGCTTTCCATGGTGGGGTAGGGAAACAATTGTTTACCTTTGGCGTGAATCGTGAAGGGAAGGAATCGTATTGGGATGTGTCGGACCATGATTTGCCGATGTTGAGTACCGAGGGATTCGTTCGGGAGTACGACCGTGCTCGGATGTCTGGTAGGGGCCCTTCACACATGTTGGAGTTGGCTGGTGGGGACATATTTCGGGTGAGTACTTGTCTTTTTAAAACAAGATTATATGTTTATTTCCTCTCTTTCTTGTGTAAAATATTAATTTTTTTTTTATTTTTTTATATAGTTGGTAGCGACTTGGAGATATCTCATAGAGCAAGATGGGAACGTGGAAGCTAGGAAGGAAGATGAGCGGGCCCGAAGTCAGGCGCGTGAGGATGAACTTCAAAGCCAGTTGGAGATAGGGCGCTCCGATCTTGCTCAACGGACGGAAGAGCTTGCTCAAAGGACAGAGGAGCTCGAGGTTATCCGAGGTGAGGCGAAGGCGTATAAGGATGATGTTCAGAAGTTGAACGAGTGCTATGACCAGCTCAAAGAGAAATACGAAGTTGAGAAGGCGACGGGAAAGAGGTTCCTCACGACGTCAGGTGGTGCTGTCTATAAAGAGTCCATCGTGGAGGAAACCAAGCTTGGCTTCCGAGATAGTGCTGAGTGTGCTGCTATGATTGAGGAACATGTTTGGCTGTGGTCTATAAGCCATTAGTTCGTGCCTGTCGCAAATACCTTCGCGAGGCGGGTGGTATCAGTGAGAGGGTCATTCGTGGGATGGAAGCCGGCATATCCGACGAAGAGGAGGATGAGGCAGATGTCAACGAGAGGGGCACAGAGCTCGTGGATGACATGGTTTCTGATGACCCCACTGTGGGGGCGTCTTCCGCCCGTGGTGGGGGAGTTTAGATTTATTTGCTAGGATAGTTAAACTCTTGTTTATTTATTATTTGCTATGGATTTCTTAGTTTATTTTTATCGCTGATGTAGATGGGTATGTCCACTACTATTTCGTTTGAATTTCTTCCTTGTTTGACATTTGAAGTTTGATATCTTGATTTATTTATTTTGACATTATCAAGAGTTTTATGCGTTTCTTATGTGTATTTACATTTAGCATTGTACGCGATGTACTTGAGGAGGGGATCAGTCTCCCAAGGTTTTTGTTAAGGGTCGTGCCCTTTGTTCGGACCGCTTGGGTCTTAAATATATTTTTCCGTGGCCACGTTTTAAAAGTATCACCTCGTGAAACAAATAAAGAGACTTAGACAATCCAGCTGGCCAGGCTATATGGATTATCTAAATCTCGCTAAGTGTTTGTAGGGTTGTACTGAATTTAACTCATTGTAACGGGTAATTTGTATAGATGTAATGGCACAGAGAGTAAAGCAAAAAATTTGATTTATTCAATGATAGCAAAGGAGAATTGTTACAAGCCTATGTGAGGCGAAGGGAAATAAATTGTGAATGTCATAGGCCTACGTGAGGCAAAGGGAAATAACTATTGCAAAAGCAAATAAATTGACTCAATAAAAATTCTTCTAAATGATTTTACTAAACTTGTTCTTTTTCCACGTCTTCCTTGTACTCGTTCGTTTCGCTGTACTGATGGTAGAGTGTCTCTATGCCAGGAAAGTATAGTTGAGAGAAAAAAAATTGTTTAAACGCTTGTACTGAAGACTTAGTAATTGAAGCTGGGGTGATGTGCACTACAATTTCACGTACCCTACTACGGGGATTGTTTTTCTTCCTCGCACTCCGAGATATGAAATCAACTCGTGAGTTGTTGTGATTTGCTCTGTGGTCATGCCTGTTAAATGGAATGATTTTATCACGTTAGTATGAATATACAAGAGCATGCGTGTGATATATTTAAGTGGAAGTATTGTTACCCTTGGCGATGTGGTATGGAGTGTCTTCGCTCTTTGGGCCGTTGATGAGTAATATGCATCCCCTCGTAATTGGTTCTCAATCTGTAAGAAGATGATGAGATGTGATTATGGATTGCTGATGTAAGTAAGATTATTAGCTCCCCAGTTTAGGTGGGACGTTTACGCACCTCGTTATGGAGTAGAGACTTCCCTAGCATGTATAGATAGTTTCGCAAGACGAGTGACGTGGAAGGTCGCGAAGCCTGTAGGGGTAGTGTTTTGTAAGCAATTTTTGTATAAGAAGGATATGGGTGGTAACTTCAACGGATCTGAAGTAAGGTGGATGTATACCTCAAGCGTAGAACCTTATGAGGTTCCTTATATTCCATGTTCTGGGTATAGGGTATCCGTCAAGGTTCTCGAGACGATATGCTCCAGTGTTGACCACTTTTGTGATTTTATATGGTCCTTCCCACTTTGGGACGAGCTTACCAATGGGGCGCGAGGCTTCAGCTTTTTGGAGGACTAGATCTCCAACTTGGAAGGATCGAGGGCAGGCCTTTGAGTTATAGGCCTTGGCCGTTCGTGTTTTGTACATCTGTTGTCGGATGTATGCAATCTCTTGTAGCTCATCTACGAGGTCGAGGCACCCTCGCATAGCTTATTCGTTAGCTGCGGGATCATAGTTGGTGATTGGCCACGATAGTTCTGTTGGGTTTCGGGCACGTGTACGCAGCGGAAAACAAAAATTTTATGCGATTTAAACAACTTTAAAACACACAAGCACATGCCCGATTAATTTAAATCAATTAATTGCGTACCTTTGCGCTTCCAGCGAAATTAAAACAACATACATGCTAAATAATTTAACCGAGTTTAAATTAATTAACATGCTCGCGTTTAAACCAATTAACATGCTTGCAATGATTAAAACGATTACATATAATCACATAAAATCATACGATAGCAAACATGGATACATAGTTTAAACGTAAACGAATCGAAACAAGGGATTCGTGTGTTTACCTCTTGAAGCGTGAGGTAGGAGCGTTTAGCAAGTCGAGATTGCTACGGAAACCAATCCGTACAATCAGGGCAGCAGCGGTGCAGCAGCAGCAACGGCGAGGCGGACCGTGGCGGCGCGTGTAGCTCACGCGCGGTCTTCGGGCGGCGCGTGGGGTTGCGTGCGGCTTCGGCTCTTATGCTGCTCCTCGATTCTTCGATCTTTGATCTTCCTCCTCTCGGATTTCACCTCGTATACTTCGATCTACTAAGACGTGGCACTAGACACGAAGTAGTTAGAATAAAACGGAAGAAATGAAAAGAGGAAAAGATTACCGAAAGGGATCGGCCAACAGATGGCCGATTCCGGCGATTCTCCGGCGACGGCGGCGCGGTGGCCGAGGAGAGAGGGCCGAGAGAGAGAGGGTGTGAGCGGCTAGGGTTAGGGTTTGTGTTGTGTCTTTGTGCAAGACCTATAAATCAAGTATTTATATGTCTTGCATAAAACCCTAGCGGGCTTAAGTAGGACCGGGCCCAACAAATTAAGTCCATTAGTACTTTTACTTGCTCGTCTCTCTTAATTCAATGTCCGAAAAATTGCAACGATTACATTTTCGGAATCATTATAATTTCCTCGTCATTACGAGTGCCATGTTTCATTTTCCAACTTTCCAAAAGTGGAAACCCTAGTTCAGTGCACTTTCTGAATTTGGAAACTTCCCGATTTAGAAAGTCCACTACAACGCTCGCCTATTCTTTTCCTTTTCTTATTCTCATTCATAATTCCAAATTACGAATGTTGGATCCAATCATATTGACTTCCAATCATGCAAAGATAAACTATTTTATCTCTGACCGTTTATTCAAAGATCTCATGTGCACGAGCAGTGTGACCCTCGATGGTTCAGGTGTAAGCTAGCCGTGGGTCCACAACTCTTTGTGGTCAAAACTCGTCCCTTAGAGTTACGATTAAGATGAAGCTCGTTTCACCTTAATCACCCAACGAATCAAGATTGGCGTCTAGCAACTACGTGTCATGATTCCCTAGATACAAATGAAGTGCCTGCAAGAACCTTCAGATATAGTTAACGTACAGTACGGTCCCTTCGATACATATGTCCCGATCGAACTAGAGGCATTGGTTCATCGAGACCTCTTTATATGTTCGATGACGGTGCGATCGTTCTAAGTGTTGTAATCCTTACGTGCATGACCTAGAGAATCGAATTCTCTAATCATCACTTAGTTAGCTCTGGCCAGAGACTTAGAATGATTACAAACTTTCAGAACACACAGGACATCCAAGACTATTCTAGCGATCGAATCCCCGACTACAATGCACAGACCTCCCACTAGATTTCGGACTGCACGAACACTGGCCCTTGGGATGGTCCTCGGTGGAACTCAGGGACAGGTCACGATACAGCTGGTCCTCTAGTGAAGTCACGGTGATGTCTAGGTCATAAGGACTAATGGTGTACAACTATACCATAGATTATCTCTACTCGATTATTGGGAACCACGTAGAGATTTCTAGGGTGAGGGAGTTCAGTGAACTCGTCAACTTACGAGCACCCACTTATGCATGCCGATATCACAATACTGTTTACTGATGAGATGCAGTACACATACACTAAGTGCTAGTCTTAATGGGAAAGGCCGATATCCTCATTAGTGGCGTAACCCTTCGACTAGGAACACGTTAAACAGTTATAATACTTGAGTAAATATCTCACGATCCTAACGATCAATTACTAGTACTTGTAATAACTGTAAGGACTATATCTATGCTTGTGACAAAGCGACAAAGATATAGAATGCCAAGGTGTTTTATGATTAATACGAATAAAGGTTCGTTTATTACAATAATAAATACGAAAGACCACAGCCACATGTTGGCTTGTTGGTCACCTACTCTAACAATCTCCCACTTGACCTAAAGCCAACTACCCATAAATCGCAATCCCATCGACTCTCGATGTTTCTCATGGACCGATCTCGGTAAAGGCTTCGTATAGGGGTCTGCAACGTTCTCTTCCGAGGTGACTCGTTCAACCTTAACTTCACCTCTATCAATGATCTCTCGGATCACGTGATACTTCCTCAGAATATGCTTCGGCTTCTGATGAGATCGTGGCTCCTTAGCTTGCGCCACGGCTCCGGTGTTATCACAGTACAACGGTACTGGATTACTAGCATCAGGAATGACACCCAACTCTTGGATGAATTTCCTTATCCAAATCCCTTCTTTTGCAGCTTCGGACGCTGCAATGTATTCCGCTTCGGTAGTGGAATCGGCCGTCGTGCTTTGCTTGGAACTCTTCCAACACACGGCACCACCATTAAGCATGAATATAAATCCAGAATTCGACTTTGAGTCGTCCACATCCGATTGAAAACTAGAGTCATTAAAACCCTCTAATTTCAACTCGGCACCCCCATAGACCAAAAATATATCCTTAGTTCTTCGCAAGTACTTGAGGATATCTTTCACGGCTTTCCAGTGAACCGGGCCGGGGTTAGACTGATATCTGCTTGTGACACTCACAGCATACGCAATATCGGGTCTTGTACATAGCATGCCATACATTATGCTTCCTATGGCAGAAGCATAAGGCGTCATTTTCATCTCCTCGATTTCACTAGGTGTTTGCGGACACATAGATTTCGAGAGACGAACCCCATGGGACATTGGCAAGAATCCCTTCTTGGATTCTTCCATGCTAAACCGTTTCATAACGGTGTCTATGTACAGGCTTTGGGATAAGCCAAGCATCTTCCTTGCTCTATCTCTATAGATGCGTATTCCTAATACGTAAGATGCTTCTCCCAAATCCTTCATTGAGAAACGTGTGGACAACCATGCTTTCGTTTGCTGCAACATTCCTACGTCATTCCCAATGAGTAGAATGTCATCAACGTAAAGCACTAAAAATATCACTGCCCTCCCACTAACCTTCTTGTATACACAAGGTTCCTCCGGATTCTTCTCAAAATCAAACTCTTTGATAGTTGAGTCGAACCTAATGTTCCAACTACGGGATGCTTGCTTCAATCCATAAATGGATCGCTGGAGCTTGCAAACCTTTTGCTCACTTCCAGAAGATATGAAGCCTTCCGGCTGCGCCATGTAAATTTCTTCCTCAATATCTCCATTAAGGAAGGCGGTCTTCACATCCATTTGCCATATCTCGTAGTCGTACCACGCAGCTATGGCCAGCAAAATCCTAATGGACTTCAGCATCGCGACTGGCGAAAAGGTTTCCTCATAGTCAACACCTTGCCTTTGAGTGCATCCTTTTGCTACCAATCTAGCCTTATAGGTCGATGCCTTTCCATCAACTCCAATTTTCTTCTTATAGATCCACTTGCAGCCTATAGGAACAATTCCTTTGGGTGGATCTACTAAGGTCCATACCTTGTTGAAGTACATGGAGTCCATTTCGGATTTCATGGCAGTTAGCCAATGTCCCATGTCCGCATCCGATACGGCCTCATTGTATGTTCTTGGATCTTGTCCAAGATCAACATGATCTTCATCATTTTCGAGGAGGAATAACCTATCCGGCATTTTCCGAACTCTTTCGGATCTACGCACCGTAGGTTCAGGAGGTATATTAGTGGTTTGTTGTATTGGTTCAATTACTTGTTCTTGCGTTTGAACTTCACTTTGTGGTTCTTGAACTACTTCAAGTTCTATCATGCTGCCCTTTCTATCGGATAGAAACTCCCTTTCCAAAAAGGTGGCATTTCTCGAAACAAACGTCTTTGCTTCTTTGACATAGTAGAACTCGTATCCCATCGAGTCTTCGGGATACCCCACAAAATAGCACAAGTCGGATTTACTATCCAACTTATCTCCCACTAATCGCTTCACATAAGCGGGACAACCCCATATCCTAATATGTTTGTAGTTGGGTTTCCGGGAATGCCAAAGTTCATAAGGTGTGGATTTAACTGCTTTGGTGTTAACTCTATTCAGCAAATACGCGGCAGTACGAAGTGCATGACCCCACAAGTATGCCGGTAAGTTTGTGAACCCCATCATTGATCGAACCATATCTAATAAAGTTCGATTCCGACGTTCGGAGACTCCATTAAGTTGAGGAGTTCCCGTTGGCCATTGGGATTGTATTCCATTCTCTTTTAGATAGTCAATGAACTCGATGCTCAAGTATTCTCCACCACGATCGGATCGCAACTTCTTAATACTTCGTCCGAGTTGCTTTTCTACTTCGTGTCTAAAATCTTTGAACTTTTCAAATGTTTCAGACTTGTACTTCATCAAGTACACATACCCATACCTAGAATAATCGTCGGTAAAGGTAGCGAAGTAGTTATATCCACCCTTCGCACTAACACTTAGTGGACCACATACGTCTGTATGGATCAAATCCAAAAGACCCTCGGCTCGTTCCATTTTCCCTTTGTAGGGTGACTTGGTCATTTTCCCTTTAAGGCAGGATTCACAAGTTTGTAGTGATTTCACGTCCTCCAAAGAGAACAATCCTTCACTGACAAAATCGTTCATCCTTCTTAAAGAGACATGACCTAATCTAGCGTGCCAAAGTTGTGCGGGGTTGTGATCTATCTCCTTACGTTTTGCTGATATAACATTAATAGGTATTTCATTTGGATTTAGTTCATACAAGTTGTTTAATAGTCGTCCTTTGCAAATTAAATTCTCATTCTTTTGTATAATGCAAATCGAATTTCCAAAAACAAAATTAAAACCTTCAATATCTAATACAGGAATAGAAATAAGGTTTCTAATGAGCGACGGAACAAATAAAAAATCGTTCAAAACAATAGGAAAACTAGAATCCAAAACATTTAAGTAAATTGTCCCAATGGCTTCAGCAGCAACTCTTGCTCCATTCCCCATCCTTAGGTAGGTCTCACCCGCTCTAAGCCTTCGACTTCTTGTCATTAGCTGCAAATCATTGCACAAATGTGAGCCACAGCCCGTATCCAATACCCAAGAAGAAGAGTTGACAGACAAATTTACGTCAATGAAATACGTACCCTTTTCAGAACCTTTCTGCTTTAGGTAAGCCTTGCAGTTGCGGCGCCAATGTCCTTTCTTTCCACAGTGATGACAAGCATCATCAACTTGTTTGCCAACCTTTGCTTTGGGGCCCCCACTACCTTCACCCACTTCGAACTTGCTGTTTGGGAAGGGAACTCTTTCATTTCTCTTCTTTTGGAAAGAACTCTTCTTTCCAGAAGTAGCAGCAATGAGAACAGACTTCTCTTTCTTAATGGTGGACTCGAAGCTGACCAACATGTTCATTAACTCATCCAAGGGAGGATCTAATTTGTTCATGTTGAAGTTCACTATGAACGATTCATAGGAACTAGGAAGGGATAACAGGATCAAATCCAACGAGAGCTCGGCCGGGAGGGTGACATCAAGATTCACTAGCTTTTCAAGGAGAGTGATCATTTTGAGACAGTGCTCGTGGACCGAAGTCCCTTCGCGCAGTCTCGCTGTGATCAACTCCTTTGTAGCAGCGTACCTCGATGCCCTAATATTCTCACTATACATGCTATCGAGATGAGCCTTTATATCGAAAGCATGCAAGTGAGACTCATATTTCCTCGCAAGCGCGGGCTCCATGGCGGCTATCATATAACACCTAGCATGAGTGTCATCTTTCTTCCAAACTTCATAAGTTTCCTTTTCAGCATCAGTCGCTGTGGCAGGTATAGTGGCGGGAAGCCTCTCGTTCAAAACATAGAGACGCCCCTCAACAGTTAGCACAAGCTTAAGACTACGCAACCAATCAAGGTAATTAGGGCCATTGAGTTTATTGTCGAGGATTGACATTATGGGATTCTTAGACATAATTATCTGAGACATATAGAGAAGAGGATTATTAGAGATTCGCGTTAAATGATTGTTACAATTAAATGTTTGGACTTATGTTATTTAATTGTTCTCCCACTAATTTTATCGAGTTCCACTTCCCTCTAGTAGACAAACGAGAAAACTGATTTTTCTTAATGGGCTTTAGGTCCAATAGACAAATATAACCCGTAGTTAATCTAGCCCGATTATATTTGCCCAAAGGTAGATCACAATCAATCATATCCACAATATGACCCTAAATTAATTTTCCTCACACTTGATAATGACCTAAGTTAATCTCGCGAATATCAAAATCGTCGTGTGTCAAGTCTAACCTACCAATCAAAGATGCTCATAGAACTTGATTATGCCAAACTAATGCAGTCCCTAGTTAATCTAGCCGACCACGTTAATCCAACATAACCCTTTTCTACGGCTACCTTCATCGTTATGTCAATTGAATTACAACTTACTCTACCATAGCACTCCTCGCTAACACGGCTTACTGCACTATAGTAAAGGGCTACACATAATCCAACCGTTGGCAGAAGGAAAGAAATAACTCAACAGATTGGGTTTTTCTTTATAGCTTGAAATGATTCTTAATTAAATTAAGAATGAGGGATTTTTATTAAAATGTTTTATCTCATCAGAAGGTTCGGATTGGTCTATGTGATTCCTACATCTATGTTCTCTAAAGGTATATGGAAACGCATATTGTCCTAAGAGGAACATACGACCTAATTATATAATTAATTACATTAATTAATTATCGGGTTTTTCAAAATAATTATAGAACCTCAACAAGCATAAATCATTCAAATAATGTTGAGGTACTACTAATTAAGTTGAACTTATAATCAATATTATATATGTGTTCTATTAATTGAAATCAATTTAACAATTTAAATCAATTTAATTAATCTAACACCTATTTACTAAAATAGATGATTGTCGATCCAATTATCTAATTGGGATTAATTGAAAATAATTTTCCAAAAATTAAAATCAATTAGTTTTAAGTTTAATTTTAGAAATCTGAAATAATTTTTTTTTTTTTTCCTTTTTTTTTTCAGTGAACCGGTTCGGCCCAACCGGTCTGACCGGTTCGGACCGAAGCGGTCCGGTTCTGTCCGGCCCAGCTGACCCAAATCAGTGGGCCGGGTCAGTCGGACCGGGAACCGGTCTGACCGACCCGAATCCACTTGGATTCGGTCAGTTGGATCGTACACAACCATCGAACCGGCCGGTTCGACCGGTTCGATCCGAACAATTAAAAAACCGACGTTTTAAAAATAATTTCAGATCCGATTTTCCAATTTTAAACAATTTTAAAGCTGGAAAAATTCTAAACAATATTTCAAAAATATTTTAAACTTACGAAAACTCCCAATTACATAATACAACAATCACTACTTTAATAAATCGAACATGCATAAAATCATAGCATATTAAAACGAACGCAATTAATTGCGCAACGAGCTTTGATACCAATGTTGGGTTTCGGGCACGTGTACGCAGCGGAAAACAAAAATTTTATGCGATTTAAACAACTTTAAAACACACAAGCACATGCCCGATTAATTTAAATCAATTAATTGCGTACCTTTGCGCTTCCAGCGAAATTAAAACAACATACATGCTAAATAATTTAACCGAATTTAAATCAATTAACATGCTCGCGTTTAAACCAATTAACATGCTTGCAATGATTAAAACGATTACATATAATCACATAAAATCATACGATAGCAAACATGGATACATAGTTTAAACGTAAACGAATCGAAACAAGGGATTCGTGTGTTTACCTCTTGAAGCGTGAGGTAGGAGCGTTTAGCAAGTCGAGATTGCTACGGAAACCAATCCGTACAATCGGGGCAGCAGCAGCAACGGCGAGGCGGACCGTGGCGGCGCGTGTAGCTCACGCGCGGTCTTCGGGCGGCGCGTGGGGTTGCGTGCGGCTTCGGCTGTTATGCTGCTCCTCGATTCTTCGATCTTTTATCTTCCTCCTCTCGGATTTCACCTCGTATACTTCGATCTACTAAGACGTGGCACTAGACACGAAGTAGTTAGAATAAAACGGAAGAAATGAAAAGAGGAAAAGATTACCGAAAGGGATCGGCCAACAGATGGCCGATTCCGGCGATTCTCCGGCGACGGCGGCGCGGTGGCCGAGGAGAGAGGGCCGAGAGAGAGAGGGTGTGAGCGGCTAGGGTTAGGGTTTGTGTTGTGTCTTTGTGCAAGACCTATAAATCAAGTATTTATATGTCTTGCATAAAACCCTAGCGGGCTTAAGTTGGACCGGGCCCAACAACTTAAGTCCATTAGTACTTTTACTTGCTCGTCTCTCTTAATTCAATGACCGAAAAATTGCAACGATTACATTTTCGGAATCATTATAATTTCCTCGTCATTACGAGTGCCATGTTTCATTTTCCAACTTTCCAAAAGTGGAAACCCTAGTTCAGTGCACTTTCTAAATTTGGAAACTTCCCGATTTAGAAAGTCCACTACAACGCTCGCCTATTCTTTTCCTTTTCTTATTCTCATTCATAATTCCAAATTACGAATGTTGGATCCAATCATATTGACTTCCAATCATGCAAAGATAAACTATTTTATCTCTGACCGTTTATTCAAAGATCTCATGTGCACGAGCAGTGTGACCCTCGATGGTTCAGGTGTAAGCTAGCCGTGGGTCCACAACTCTTTGTGGTCAAAACTCGTCCCTTAGAGTTACGATTAAGATGAAGCTCGTTTCACCTTAATCACCCAACGAATCAAGATTGGCGTCTAGCAACTACGTGTCATGATTCCCTAGATACAAATGAAGTGCCTGCAAGAACCTTCAGATATAGTTAACGTACAGTACGGTCCCTTCGATACATATGTCCCGATCGAACTAGAGGCATTGGTTCATCGAGACCTCTTTATATGTTCGATGACGGTGTGATCGTTCTAAGTGTTGTAATCCTTACGTGCATGACCTAGAGAATCGAATTCTCTAATCATCACTTAGTCAGCTCTGGCCAGAGACTTAGAATGATTACAAACTTTCAGAACACACAGGACATCCAAGACTATTCTAGCGATCGAATCCCCGACTACAATGCACAGACCTCCCACTAGATTTCGGACTGCACAAACACTGGCCCTTGGGATGGTCCTCGGTGGAACTCAGGGACAGGTCACGATACAGCTGGTCCTCTAGTGAAGTCACGGTGATGTCTAGGTCATAAGGACTAATGGGGTACAACTATACCATAGATTATCTCTACTCGATTATTGGGAACCACTTAGAGATTTCGAGGGTGAGGGAGTTCAGTGAACTCGTCAACTTACGAGCACCCACTTATGCATGCCGATATCACAATAGCGTTTACTGATGAGATGCAGTACACATACACTAAGTGCTAGTCTTAATGGGAAAGGCCGATATCCTCATTAGTGGCGTAACCCTTCGACTAGGAACACGTTTAACAGTTATAATACTTGAGTAAATATCTCACGATCCTAACGATCAATTACTAGTACTTGTAATAACTGTAAGGACTATATCTATGCTTGTGACAAAGGGACAAAGATATAGAATGCCAAGGTGTTTTATCATTAATACGAATAAAGGTTCATTTATTACAATAATAAATACGAAAGACCACAGCCACATGTTGGCTTGTTGGTCACCTACTCTAACAAGTTCGCCGGTTTCAACGGGTGCGGTAGCTTCTGTGCCGAAAGCTAGATTAAAAGGCGACTCTCCGGTTGTTGCTCGTGAGATTGTGCGGTAAGCCCATAGGGCGCTAGGAAACTCTTCCACCCACTTCTCTTTGGCACTTCCAAGCCTTGTTTTAAGGTGTTGGAGTATGGTGCGATTCGTAACCTCCGTCTGGCCGTTAGCCTGTGGATTGGCTACGGATGTGAAGAACTGTTTGATTTCCAAGCCGAGGCACCAATTCTTCACTTTTTCGCCACAAAATTGGGTTCCATTATCTGAAATAATGGAACGTGGGTTTCCAAAACGACACACAATATTCTTCCATAGGAATTGGATGACTTCTTCTTCTCGGATGCGCGCTAAGGGTTCAGCCTCCACCCATTTGGTGAAGTAATCCACGGCTACAATGAGGAATTTGCGCCATCTCGTGGCGGGTGAGAATGGTCCGACTAAATCCATCCCCCATTGGGCGAAAAAGGATGGGGCTGTCAATTGGTTGCATTAATGCCGCTAGCAGACGAGGGATGTTGGCATGCTCTTGGCAGGGCTTACACCTCCGGACTAATTTCTTTGCGTCTTCGTGCATCGTTGGCCAGTAGTAACCTTGCCTCAATAATTTGAGAGCCAAGGTTCTACCGCTCAAATGATTTCCGCAGATGCCTTCATGTACTTCTCGAAGTACGTAATTTGCTGTAGTTGGGTCGAGGCACTTGAGATAGGGGAATGAAAATCCTCGTTTGTAAAGTTCTTCTCCCACTATTACGAAGTGAGCGGCTCTCGTTTTTAACTTTCGTGCTTCGGTGAGGTCAGTTCGGAGTTCTCCTTTCTTGAGATACTTTATGATTGTAGTGAACCAGTACGGTTCGTCCTCCTCGTTGTAATGGACTTTATCATTTGAAGTTATCTCCGGCTGAGGTAAGGTGAGAAGTGTCATCTTCCGACTTCCAATGCTTGCTATGGAGCTTCCAAGCTTAGCTAATCTGTTCGCATGGATGTTACTGGACGAGGTACTTGTCTTATCTCGTAGCTCTCGAACTTGGATAACAGAGTGTGTGTGAGAGCCAAATATTTGGCCATGGAGTCTTCTTTGGCCTCGTAAGTGCCGAGTACCTGGTTAACGACGAGCTGAGAATCGCTTTGGATTAGGAGCTTACGCGGTCCGGCTGCTAAGGCGAGGCGGATTCCTGCTATCAGTGCTTCATATTCAGCGACATTGTTTGAGGCTGTGAATTCGAATCGTTGAGCATATTCGAATTCGTCTCCGTCGGGGTTCATTAGTATGATACCTGCTCCACCTCCTGTGGCTGTGGAAGATCCATCAACGCTGACAGACCAAGTAGGGAGGGAGGTGCTCTCTTCTACTAAGGTCATTTCTACTAAAAAGTCAGCCAATACTTGCGCTTTGATAGCGGGGCAGGGTTTGAATTCTACCCCATATTCACTAAGCGCTATCGCCCATTTGGCTAACCGCCCCGATGTCTCAGGACTCCTTAGTATCTGCTTCAGGGGGTAATTGGTGAGAACCACCACCTGATGTGATTGAAAGTAAGGTCGAAGCTTCCGAGTTGCGTTGATGAGGGCGAGGGCGAGCTTCGCCCTATTGGTATAGCGTTGTACGGCTCCTTGGAGGGCGCGACTTATGTAGTATATAGGCTGCTGGCCTTTTCCTCCATCTCGGATGAGGACTGCGCTGATGCCATCATTTGAGGTAGCTAAATATAGGAGGAGAGTGTCTCTAGGCTGAGGTTTTGTAAGCAAGGGTGGTGATGCAAGATATGACTTCAGCTCGATAAATGCCTTTTGACATGCTTCATCCCATTCAAACTTTTTTCCTCCCCTTAAAATCTTGAAGAAGGGGAGAGCCCTGTCCACTGATCTTGAAATGAATCTATCCAGAGATGCCAAACAACCGTTAAGTTGTTGAACTTTCTTGATAGATGTTGGTGGGGCCATGGAGGTGATTGCTTCGATTTTCGCGGGATTAGCTTCGATTCCCAGCTGCGAAATCATGTATCCCAAAAATTTGCCTCCCCGAACTCCGAATGAACATTTGAGGGGGTTGAGTTTCATCTTATATTTTCGCAGGGTGGCGAAACACTGATCCAAATCGGTTAAATGGTCCGAGACCTTGACACTTTTGACGAGCATGTCGTCTATGTACACCTCCATATTCTTGCCGATTTGATCTGCGAACATTGCGTTCAGTAGACGTTGGTAAGTGGCTCCAGCGTTTTTTAATCCGAAAGGCATGACTTGATAGCAATAGATGCCTTGGTCTGTGACAAAGCTGGCCCTATCTTGATCTTCTGGGGCGAGTAAGATTTGATTGTACCCTTGATATGCATCGAGGAAACTGAGGAGCTCGCATCCCGAGGTCGAATCGATGAGTTGGTCGATTCTAGGTAAAGTAAATGGGTCCTTAGGACAAGCCTTGTTGAGGTCAGTGAAGTCCACGCATAACCTCCACCACCGGGCTTGGGAACGAGTACTACGTTCGACAACCATTCAGGATACTGAACTGGTCGTATATGACCTGGCTCTAGAAGTTTCTCCATTTCTGCCTTGATGTGTTTGTTGCGTTCGGGACCAAATGTCCGCTTCCTTTGTTTCATCGGTTTCAACCTTTTGTCGACGTTGAGCCGATGTAGAGCTACCTGAGGGGGAATGCCCGACAAATCTTGGGCTTTCCAAGCGAACACATCTCCATTGTGTCGTAGGAAGTTGATTAGATGTTGTTCCATCCTTGGATCTAGATCAGATCCGATTCGTAGGAGCTTGGAATCATCTCCGGGTGTGAGCTCTATGAGCTTAAGCTTTTCGACGGCTGCTAGTTTAATGTTGTCGTCTGGTACGCTGATAAGGATTTCTTTATCATCCTCGATGATCGCGTTGACCCACTTTCGTTTGTCGGATTTTTGGGTGTCGTCTCCTCTTCCGGACGGTTTGCGCTTCTTGGAAGGTTCTCGTAGGGCCCTTGCATAGCACTCTCGGGCGAGACGTCGATCTCCAAGTACTTCCCCTGTTCCATAAGGAGTGGGGAATTTCCACTTTTGATGGTAGGAGGAAGGTACTGACTTGAATGTGTGGATTGTTGGCCTCCCCAGGATGATGTTGTAGGGGGGCGACTTGTCGACGATGAGAAATTTGATTATCTTGGTGATTCGACAAGGGTTTTCCCCTAATGAGATGGGCAATTCCACTTCTCCCATGGATAACACGCCCTCTCCCGTGAATCCTTTTAGGGGCGTGGAGATGGGGCTAAACCGGGCATTATCTATGCCTAGGTGCTTGAAAGCGTGGAGATACATTATGTCGGCTGAGCTTCCACCGTCCACCAATATCTTCTTAACCAGGAAGTTGGCAACCGATGCTGTGATTACCACTACATCGACATGATCTTCATCTGGACCTTCAAGGTCCGAAGAGTTGAAGACTATGCTATGATCAGGTCTTCGTATCTGGTAGATAGATGCGGATGAAGAGGCATGCTCTTGATTCATACGTGCTGACCGAGCGAGGGAGCGTCTCGCATTTTGTGAATCGCCATCCGCCGGTCCTCCAGAGATAAAGGCAATGACTCCCCGAGTGGGTTGATTATCATTGTTATCTTGCTCTCGCCGATGACCCCCCTTTCGTCGTTGCGGTTGATCTCGATTTTTATCTCGGTGTGGGGGTCATCATAACGCTTGTTTCGAGGCTTATCGATGTATTCGCCTAAATGGCCCTGCTTGATCTACCTCTCAATGGCCACTTTGAGTTGTGCACATTCCTTGGTAGTATGTCCTCTATCCTTATGGAATCGACAGTAGCGATCCGACTTTTCTCGTTTCAAATTTGGCTGCATAGGGCGTGGAGGTTCTGCTAAACCTCTTTGTTCTATCACATGAAGGATTTCAGTGAGGCGAGTGTTTAGCGGAGTGAACCGATTGTAGGAGGAAGATGATTGGCCTTGAGGTGGAAGTGGTGGACGTCGATCATCCCGCCTCCTAATGTCCTGACGGTCATCTTACCTCTTCCTTTTAGGAGGAGCATGGGTAGAGGCTTCCTCTATTGGTACGTATTTCTCGGCTCGATTCAGCAACTCTTCTAGCTGGAGGCCTTCTGGCGATAGATTCTTTGAATCTTCCCGGCTTCAAGTTTTGTTGAATAATCCCGGAGAGCATGTCTTGCCCAACACTGGGGACTTCATGGACGGCTTCTACAAAACGCTTGATGTAGTTGCGGAGCGTTTCGTTATCTCTTTGTACTACAGATAAAAGGTGGGCTGGGATCTTGGCATACTGCTTGTTGATGGCGAATTGATTGGTGAACCGTGTTGACAATCGAGCAAAGGTGTCAATCGATCTTGTGGGTAGAGAGTTGAACTAATTCATAGCTCTCTTGGAGAGAGTGGTGCGGAACATTTTGCACATCGCAGCGTCCGTCGGGCCATACAAATCTGTCATGGCGTTGAATTTCTCTATGTGCTCTTGTGGATCAGCGGTCCCTTCAAATTGAGGTAACCCCTAGATCTTCAGTCCTTGAGGTAATACCTCGTTGAGGATGTCGATGGTGAAAGGACTGCGTCTTACTGGGACGGTCATTCTTTCGCCAATTTGATTGTTCGGTTGAGGGAAGGGAATTTGGCGAGACATTCTGCTGTTTACCTCGCCTTCTCCCTCATTAAAGAGAGGGACTCTCTGTGGAGACGCATTCCCCCGTGGGGGTGAGCGCTGACGTTGCTGTCTGGGTTGTGCCCCCCCTGTGATTGGTGGATAGTTGCACTTGGGACCGTGGGTCCGAGGTGGAGCAGGACACACTTATTTGGTTCTGGACTGGCGGTGGTGCCATAGGTTGCACCACAGGTGGAGCTGGTGCTAGTATCGCATTCAGAGCGTTTGCTCCCATCGTGGCGATATATTGGGTCACGGCCTCGGTGGCGACGCGAGTTGAGGCTTCTGCTATCATGCGTTGGAGCGCATCCTCGGTTATTTGAACCGTTCGAGGAGCAGGGAGTGGCGGATCGGCGAGTGGTGGGTCCCGAGGGGGGATCACCTGAACCTCGCGAGGCAGATCCGGAGCACGCGGAGGAAGTGGCAAGCCACGGGATGGGAGGTTGTTAGCTGTGTCATTCTCTCTCCGAGCAGATGTCTCAAGAGGATCTTGTTGGCTAAGTGATCTGGTTTGCATCGTTCACACAGACGACTCCAAAATGATGATGTTAATTACTTAGATCACCTAGGCTAGTGTAGAAAAAGACCTGGGAGAGCAAAGCGGATCAGTAGCTTGGCAACTTGATGATCCTGAGGTCCCTGCGAAATAAAAACACGTGAACTAAGTCGGAGGTTGATCCGGCGGAAACCCCTCCGACGCTCAAGTCAGATGTACGGATCGTGGAGATGGTAGAGAGAATAATACTCTAGATTGATTGTGAATATTAGAACGTACCTTAACAAATGCGTAAAAACCTCTATTTATATGTGTTGATTGGGTTGGATTTATTTTGTTGGGCCCAAGCCTTATTTTGGAGGTGCTTGGGCTTTCGTGTAATGGTCCAATTACTGGATAAATTTGGGGCCCGTTGGGTTGGCCCAATTAGGTATATCAGCAGCGTTTATAAGTTGCCCAGAAGATCGCTCGTATGAATGGAATATCTCCATTAGATTTTGTATTGACTGTCAACTGCTGTTTGTGAATACAAGTACTTCGTCTGCATATAAAAGTTGCGAGACTGCCAATTCATTACTCCCTGTTTTATAAAAGTTGAGCATCTATGTGTTCGGCAATGTTGTGCGTGAGGATTTGCTGAGCTATGATAAATAGTAGTGGCGAAAGTGGGTCCCCTTGTCTTACACCACGAGATGACTTGAAATTTCCAACAATAGAGACATTTATACTAAATGCGTACAGTAACTAGATCGCATGCAGCGAGAAACACCGAAAACCCTCATAGCTCGCAGTAAAAATCGCCACTCGATTCGGTCGTACGCTTTGGCCATATCAATTTTAAAAGCCACATTTCTCCCTTTGCTTTTTGGGTTGATATCTCGAATGAGCTCTTGCGCCATGACTATATGGGACTAAAGTTGCCTGCCCTGAACACTAATACTAATATTAATACTAATACGAATACTAATACTGATATTAATACTAATACTAATACTAATACTAATATTAATACTAATACTAATCCTAACACTGGTACTCACACTAATACTGATACTGACACTAGCACTTATACTCACACTGTAGTGATAATGATAAAGACACAGACCCTAACACTGACATTGATACTCACACTAATCCTGACACTTGATACTGATATTGATAATCATATTGATACTAATACAGATACCGATATTGATATTGATATTGATATTCATAGTGATATTGATACTGATACAGATACCGATATTGATATTGATACTGATACTGATATTAATACTGATACGGATACTAACTCTGACAATGACACTGACACCGACACTGATGCTGACACTGACACAAATACTAATACTAATACGCTAATGCAAATGCACTAATACTAATGTTAATAGTAATCTTAATCCTAATCTTGATTATAATACTAATACTAATACTAATATAGATACTAATACTAATACTACTACTAATAGTAATACTAATACTAATATTAATATTAATACTTGTGACACCCCTCTCTCGATTACCCTTATTATATGTAATCTCAGCGGAAGACTTTTGAAAACATGATTTTTTTTTTGTGGATATAAATTTACGTGAAAATTTTTCTTTTTAAATCAGAGGGAGAGAGGGCACAGCTTGCTAAACCCTAATCGATCAATTAACACCAATGCATGCTAAATGCAAGACTAGAAAGTAACTAGGCATGATGGACTTAAGGCAAATGCGGACAGATTCAATGCAGAAGCTTTAAAAATTAATTCCTATTAAACTACTCATGAAAATAACCCCAAAATTATACCATACCACCTAACACGGGTCTAGATCACTCGGTTAAAACAGTTTTGAAAGATGCATGGCCATTTAGGAGAAATAAATAAAATGGCACAGTCACTCAGTTTAAAATCCAGAACAGGGGAGGGAGATTTGAAAATTCACAATAAATTTCTCACTGACCCAAAAACTACCAAATTTTACCCCAAGGCAGAAAAATAAGTTTAAAACATTTTCCAAGTGGAAAAAAGTCATTTGAGTGAGTAAAACTCCAGTTATACCAGAAAACACCCGAATAACCCTGTTTCAATGCAGTAGTGAGAAATAAATCATAACTAAATAAATACTTACCCAAATCATGCACAAGACCTATCAATATGATTAGAACAGAGAGATGCAGAGACTCCTAAAATTTCATGATTTTCTAAGCAGAGAACCTATATGAAAATAATTTTAGAACATGGATACAAAACACGAAGAATTACTAGTCGAAAGCATGCATGCATATAAATAGTGAAAATTTGCTTTCGCTTACAAAAGGCTACGGATTACCGATTAATTATCCAAAATAGGGTAATCCTAATTACTATTACACATGTCGTCTTTTAATAATTTCCACCGATCGGAGGAAGCGAACGGTAGAAAATACCTAAAACCGTATCAAAAGTTTTTATAAGCATATTATACAAATAAAACCACACAACTAGATTAAGAGCCAACACTATCCACAACCCCTCCATACGATCTCCTTCCGATTCTTGAGCTCGATCCCCAACTTCACTCCTCGGGCCCTAAATCGGGTATACCTACAAACATACAACACCTATATGAGTCTTTGAGGACTCAATGAGAATCTTGAAGTAATATCGAATACACATAGCACATAGAGCATACATATATCTATATATATATACATACATATATCTTATACATGAACATACAACATGAAGTAAAACAATCATATACTTCCCTTTTTCGTCGGCGTTCTTCATTCACATAATTGCCACCACGCATAGAGTGAGATAATTCCCACCTTTATAACTCTATGCCATGACACGTATTGAAGATTATAGAAGGAATTTCCCACCTTTATAACCCTACGGTCCCAAGACCATAGAGTGAGATTTTCCCCTTATATCATCAACACCATAATGCAACATGCATGACATGAAAAATTGTCGGGAATCCCTCGGAAGAGTCAATCTAAGTTACCGGTAAATAACCCCATATAATTCGAACCATGACTAACTACGTGGGATCAAACCACCCCTAGGCCCTACGGTACCGGCTCGCCGTACCCGAGAAATTTACCGTAACCTCGAAAGACATTCCAACATAGTTTTATCTTTTTTTAAAAATTCATGACACTTAATGCACCCACCCATGCACCCTTTCTACTTACCTTTCTCTCATCCTCACACCCAATGATTCACATAAGCAAGCAAGAGCACATAGGAGCACATAGAAAATACACATAAAGTTTCACAAAATCATTTAGTCATAAAAACATAGAAATAACCGAAATCTTAACATGCAAAAACAATCTAACATCAAAGTTCACTAGATCTAGCATTTTTACAAGAATAAAATTCAAGACTTCCATCTTTACATTTATTCAAGCAAATACACTAGATCTTCACATGCAAGAGTATTTTAAATCAAATTAGCACAAATTCTTAGTTCTTAACCATTTTTCATAGAAAACACTAGATCTTAACATGCAAGACTTTAGATCAACAATCAATCACCAATCTTGACATGCAAGGCCTTAAAACAACAATCAACACAAGATCAACACATACAAAACACAAAATGAACCACATAAGCAATTTCAAGCATTTTCCCTCAAAAATTCGAAAGTTCCTTAGTTAAGTCAAAAATTCATTTTCTTTTCAAAAATCAACAATCAAACACTAGATCAACACATGCAAGGCACTAATTAAGCCAAATAAGCCATTTAAAACATTTTTCCCCAATTTTCGAAAAATCATAGAACTTCAAGAACAAAGTCATCTTTTCAAAATACTAACATGCAATCATCATCTAAAACATATAATCACATAATAAACAATAAAAACACATAGAAATCCATAAAAACACATAAAAACCGAAAATACTAGTGGTGTTGTAGGTTTGAGCAAGAATTCAAGAATTCTCACCTATACTCTTTAGGGGAAGGATTTGTTAGCTCTTTTCTCTCTAATACAAGAAGAGATTAAGAGTTAGATTACAAACCAATATGAAGAAGGAAGAGGAAATTTTCGAATAAAAGAGGAGATGAAGCTCTTACATTCAAATTCAAGAATCTCTTGAAGAAAATATTTTGAGCTTCTTCTACTACTAATTTCGAAAATGGAAGAAGAAAGAAGAGAAGAGAGATTTCTTAGGATTGTAGTGGGGAATAAGAAAACACTTGGTAATGGGTTCTATTTATAGAATGGGGAGGCTTGCAACCTTAATGGTTAAGTATTGAGGAGGGGCTTCTTGGCAATTAAATCTTTAGGTGGGTTGGGGGTGATTTTGCAATTTTCGAAAATAGGAGTGGTGGTGGTTCTTGGGTGGTTCAAGCTTGAGAAGGTGATGGCTATGGTGGTGGGGGTTGTGGCTGCCGAAATGAAGAAGGAAGGGAGAAGAAGAAAGACCTTTGGTCTTACTTAAAGTGGAGTGAAAAGCATGCCTAGTCTATAAAGTAGGGGGCTAGGCTTGGGTATTTCTTTCTATGCTCAAAGTACAACCACACTAATGCATGTTTAATACTAATTAATATGCAATTTAAAAATCATGTGTGTGTGTGTGAGGTGTCCGAAAATTCAAGAAATGTGGGGAGGAATTTCAAATTTTCTACATTAATTAAAAATCCTAAAATGCATGATAAAAATTTATTTTTCAAAAATTTTGTGCATGCATAAATATGATGAAATGCTCATTTAAATTAATATGCAAAAATCCTAATTCATGAAAATAATTTATTTCGACATACTATTTCGAAATATTTCCTAAGCACATAACTCACATAATCACATAATTCACATAATCATCACATAATTACCTAATTCACGTAAATACTAATCATGCAAGAATTATTAAAATTCTAATTTCACAAATATGCACATAAAGGTGGTAAAATAACATAATATTATTTTACCGAAAATGCGGGGTGTTACAATACTAATACTAATACTGATACTAATACTAATACTAATACTAATACTAACATTAATACAAAAAGTAATACTAAGACTAATACTAATAATAATACTAGTACTAATGCTAGTGCTAATACTAATGCTAATACTAATACTAATGCTAATACTAATACTAATACTAATACTAATACTAATACTAATACTAATACTAATACTAATACTAAT
>NW_012194862.1:0-10888 GCF_000504015.1 Erythranthe guttata | reverse complement strand
ATATTGCTATATCCCCGAGTACAAATTAAATTAAACCATTTCAAAACTACTCTGTTATCACTTTTCAGTCACACAATAAATTTGCAGATATATTCAAAGGAATTGGGGGAGAATCATTAATGGCAAAGTCCTAATAGAGAGTGGTATTACTTATTACGAAGAAGTCGAACAAAGGTTTCAGTCATTATATTGTAACAACAATTTAGTTACACAATTTGCAAAGAAAAGACAACATAACTCTACACATATTATTTAGCTTTCAAATAAGAATACACCCTCCCCATTAGTTTTCGCTAATCCAACATGGCAAGGTCGTGTATCGATCGATCAATCACTAGAAAATAAATGCAAGTCCCAAAGTAGTGTTCGAATCGATTAAACCACACACTGAGATCAGGGGTATAATTAAGTAGGCAAATAACTTGGAATCGCAAAAATTAGTGTTCGTAATTAGCATTAGACTGATTGCCAATTACGAACCAACACAGGGTTGTCGTGTCGTACCAAAATTAATAATCAAATCAAATGTTATGTAACACAATCATATTCATATAATCTTACCGTGTCAAATGAAATCATGCAATAAATATGAAATTAGTTGGAAATTTTGAGTGTTAGACTCAATTTTGGTTGATTATTTAAGTGGGTTAAATTTAGTTTCTCAAAATTAAATGAATGAGAAATTAATAAAATCACTTATAATAAATGGAAAATAAAGAAAGTGAAATGCCACATTGAAAAAGATGGAGGTGTTTAAGCACCTATTAAATTGAATAGGTGTGTGGTTAATGGGAAAAGGTGTGATACCTTTTCATGGAATTATTTTCCTAAGAGTTGTGATTTGTGGTCATAACCTTTGAAAATCTATAAATAGATTTCAAAATCCACCATTTGATTCATGGATTATTCGCATAGAATTCAATACATTAATTGAATTCACTTCTCGTCGTAGCATATCATTGCATATTGTTGCATTTATCAAGTCCATTTCTTCGTGTCTTATAAAGTCCTAAACGTCGTTTCGTTCGCCGCATTCCAATAATTGTTGTGCTGCTTTGTTGGAACTGAAATAGTCGTTGTATCTTGGGAGACAATTGTCGTAACCGAGAGCACTGCACGGGGCAAATTTGTCTTAAGGAGAAAGAACCTAGTTCTTGCCTCGATTATATTTTTCTTGTCAAACTTGTGTCCAAACTTTGTTTCTTCCCATTTCGAAATACACACACCCAAATAACAATCTTAAGACAAATTTGTTAGTTGTATTTTCGAGATGGAGAAGAAGATATTCCACTCAAAATCCAAGAAGTTACGAAATCAAATTGGAGGAGAATGTCATTTTCGGACAGAACACAACGTCTATGTTCCAGCCCATTTTCGGAGGTGATAAAGTCAATTTGTAAAAGTACCATTTCACAAAAGTTGCGGAAAATCAAGTTAGCTTTCCAGAACATGTTAAATCATCCCAATCGGAGTTCATATGGAGGAGTTATGATGAAAATACGAAAAGGTGCCAAAACTGCCAACGCATCTTTTCATGAATAATGCAACCGTTTGTGAGGCGATGCAACCCCAGCGTACCAACACGTCTCTAACACATTGTGGTGCACGAAATTTTGGTGAAAGAACACCGAATTAATGATGGAATCATACCCTAAATATGATGAGGTATTATATTATTCTCGATTCATGAACATTATTTAATATTTTCATGGTTCCATTGTAGGTGCAATTTTACACAACACACATACTTCAACTTGGAGGCTTAATTTGATCATGATCCAATCCGAATCTATAAAATCGTGAAAGAAGAAAGTTGTAGGAAATTTCGTTGGCTATTCGGATCATATTGAATCAACAAAATCGGACATCGGAAGCTAAAGATATGATTAAGTTTTTTCGTGCTGCCAAAACCGCCGATGCATTCCTTATGCGAGAATTTCAAATTAGTCCCAGAAGTTTGAAACGACACGTTTATAATTATTTCGGGTACGCCTTTTTATTTATTTATTTATAACGTTGTATCTCATGCAATTAAGTGATAATATTATATGATTAATAATATGATATTATATGAGATAGAAACATGATTAGGTTGCATGATATATATAGTTATGGCGTAATAATATTTGCACTATATGTTATAAGTGGCATGATAACATTATTTATGAGAGCATGATAAATCTTGAATGTTGTTATGTTCGAAGCATGTATAGTTACTTTGAATTGGCTAAATTTCGTGATATGTTGCTTATTTTGGTTGGAATTTTAGATCGTTTGATATATGCTATGAGATTTGGCTGAAATTCCGTATGCAGAATTTAAATTAAATTAGTGCATAATATTATGAGATGTTACTATTGTCGCACACTTGAAATTACATATAATATATTTTTTTTCATGATATGTTATATTATTTATGTGATGTCTATGTCAATGAGTACATAGAATTAGAAGCATATAATATATGTATATTGAAGCATTATTTTTATTAATTGGAAATTATGTTGTAGTACGTGATCAAATTATATGAATATTTATGCTATGAATATAAATGATTTTCAGCATAATGATGTTTAATCGGATAATGGTTTATTGAATGTACGGATGAATTATTTATTCCATGTTAATTTTGAAATGCCTATGTACATACAAGTATTTTGTATGCATTTGAATATTTGGAATTATGTAATTATGATTACGTGCATATATATGTTTATAAGATCATGATTAGATCCAAATGCTATGTTATATCATGAATAATACATGCTATTTGTGATATTATTATTCTTAAATTCAATAGTTAGTATTATTGAAAATCAAGTTGATGCACTTTTATCTTTAAAGTGGTAATTTCATATGTGTGTGAAATTAGAGGCATATAATATTTGAAATTGATATACAATCGAAACTCAAGAAGCTCAATTTCTAAAGGAATATTTGAGCAGTTGTTATCTAAAAGAACATGGAAGATGATCGATTTGTTGGATCGTCTTGACTTTTGGATATTGTATTCATAAGATATAAGTATACCTTATGAATGAATTTGATGATGTTGAACATCTGATCCATTTGTAAACAACAATGGTTGTTTTTCTTACGGAAAATGTCAAACAATCTCTATACGAGAGATTATTGTGGCCAGTTGCACTGTTGAATCAATATTTCTATATTGTGAACGGTAGGAGTTTCTAAATTCTAAATTTGAATTGTGTACAAACTGTCACAATCTGATAAGACCTTTCTTGATTTGAGAGTCTTGAGAAGTTTCTTATTGTGTGTTCTATTAAGACAAAATAAACACAATCCGTATAAAGTTAAATCACATTGGTGATTTAAAAGATTGTACAATTTATGAGAAAAGTATTTGTTACTTTTGTTGGTATTTATACCTAAATTTTATCATGTATCTTTGTTAAGTAACAAAGATGAGGCATTGGAAGCATTTAAATGCTATAAAATGAGAATAATCATGGCAAATGAATAAATATAGTTATTCAAAGTGATTGACGTGGATGATATTAAATCTTTTTTGACAAGTTTGTACTTATTAAATTGCTAGTCATTATCAACCACAGTTGAAAGTATTGAGAAATGAAATACTCGAACTCTTAATGAGTAACAAAGCCATGTTAATAAATTCTAGAGTAAGCTAGAATTTGTGGGGAAGATTATGGCTCACCACTTGCTCATTATTTTACCACATAAAGGTTTTGGACCATAGAAATGTGGGGGTGTTTTGACTAAGGTATTGTACCAAAGTTGAACAAGTTCAAAGAGCCTTAAAAATGTTGAAATGCATATTTATTGAATATGCTAAGTACGAAAGTGCTCAAGATAGTCATTCTTGATGCAAATAAATGTACTATCTTTGAAATTAAATATGTTTGAAAATTTGAATTTTGACCCAAGTTTGACAAACAACTTAAGTGGATTCCATTTGATAAGTTATGGAATAAAAATCTACACTTTGACTAGATAAATTTAGTGTGTTTAATTTCTCAAACTCGACTAGGGGTAAATGGGAAATTAATGTATATGGAGGTGAAAATTCACCTTCCCACATTGACAATGAGCTACATTTAAAGCACTTTATTAAGTGTAAATGGTTAGCTAAAGATATATTTCTCTATGAAATCAAGTGGTAATTTATAAAGTGATAAATAACCAAACGCTCAATAAAAGATTGCTAAGAAATCAACAGTCTGATTTTGATTTTGTAATTTATGAGTTACAAAATGAACCTCGGGCAACTAACGAAGTATTGTCCACTTGGGGGTTAATTGTCTTTGAGACAAAAGAAAAATTAGTGGAACTCGTATAGTATGAACTTAAATAAGTTCTAAAGCAATTGCACATTTGATAAGAATTTGTTATCAAATACTTTTAAACTTGGCGAGTTTGAAAAATGCGTGTGTGATATGTGCATATAAGAGTACATGTTTATGAGTAAATGACATGTTAATCATGGTATTATCATGAAAACGAATGAAATATCAGTAAAATATATCAATGTGGAAAATATGGTCCTATTGATGCAATCTTATTGAGATTTAAATCATTAAGGATTTGATGAATTATTGGAGTCTCATTATATTGAGACAATGTTGTCATATTGAAGTCATCAATATAAGGATATAAAGAATAATATAATGGTGAACAATGGTTCAACTAAAATATTCTTGAAGAGATTGTAGTTTAATGAACTACGTGCATCCAAATGTTTGACTCGTTAAGCAAGTCAAGTAAATAGGAAATCCTATAAGTAATAAGTAGATGGTTAAATAAGGGTTCTTGGAAGTGCAAGATTCGCCTTAAACGTAAATTATATTATAAAAGATATCCAGTTGTACTTGAAAAGTATATTCATATGAATTGGATATGTGCTACTATGATACTAAGTCCATAAATGATTTTGTATTGTGGAAGTCCTCAAAATAAATGTATAACTCCATTCACTATGGAATTCGAGTTATAACTTGGAAGCTAAGGAAAAATGTTGGATAACTCCATAATTTTCTAGAGGACATTATGTGATGGACTTAGTTGGTGCTTGAAAATAATTGTAGTAGTCATTTGGCTATACAAAAGAGCACACAATAATATGTGAAATGGTAAAGTCTCGATCGTTGACGTTACACCATTTAGCAATTGATCTCTAGAGAAATTATAAACGTTGACTTTACGAAGTCAAGATATAATTTGGTTGATCCTTGACGAAGGAATCAATAGAGATCAAATGTGCTAGTTAGTGATGGGAATGGGTCTATAAACCCACAACTCAAACGAAAATCCATGATGGTAACCCAACCTTGTAGATTGGAGATCCCAAGATCCTGGTTCAATGGGACAACTAAGTTATGGAAATTCAAATCGAGCACTTGGAAATAATTCCTACCATTCCCTAAAATCCAAGTGCTACCTGTCGAATGTGGTGAGGTTAAGTTTAGTGACTTTTAATGATTCCCATGACCTTTTAAGGTGGAATACGGCAGGGTATTCTTTATGGGAGATCACCTATATAAGTGTGAAGTATAGGGCCGCTTCAATGAAACACTTGTGAATCCAAGAATTGGTCCAAGGCCGAAATGGACACAACGTGAGAACAATAGACGTTAGAGATGTTATAGTGTAAATGTTGTTGTCTTGGTTTACACAAAAGTTGATTAGTTCAAGACATCGCGTTCACTAAGCAACAAGTAAATCCGACAACATTTTACTAAGGAAGGTTCAAAGCCATAACCTACCTCTCCCGATGCAATAACAAATCGCTTGGACTTTGAATGTGTCTGCATGCATTAATTTCATTCATGTGGGGGATTGTTGGAAATTTTGAGTGTTAGACTCAATTTTGGTTGATTATTTAAGTGGGTTAAATTTAGTTTCTCAAAATTAAATGAATGAGAAATTAATAAAATCACTTAATATAATAAATGAAAAATAAAGAAAGTGAAATGCCACATTGAAAAAGATGGAGGTGTTTAAGCACCTATTAAATTGAATAGGTGTGTGGTTAATGGGAAGAGGTGTGATACATTTTCATGAAATTATTTTCCTAAGAGTTGGGACTTGTGGTCATAACCTTTGAAAATCTATAAATAGATTTCAAAATCCACTATTTGATTCATGGATTATTCACATAGAATTCAATACATTAATTGAATTCACTTCTCGTCGTAGCATATCATTGCATATTGTTGTATTTATCAAGTCCATTTCTTCGTGTCTTATAAAGTCCGAAACGTCGTTTCGTTCGCCGTGTTCCAATAATTGTTGTGCTGCTTTGTTGGAACTGAAATAGTCGTTGTATCTTGGGAGACAATTGTCGTAACCGAGAGCACTGTACGGGGCAAATTTGTCTTAAGGAGAAAGAACCCAGTTCTTGCCTCGACTACATTTTTCTTGTCAAACTTCTGTCCAAACTTTGTTTCTTCCCATTTCAAAATACACACACCCAAATAACAAAATCATGCATACAGAAGACCATAAATGGAATCCGTTCAGATCGATGCTGCATCGAATGATTTGAACTTACGAACGTTGAACACACCGAAATTAATAAACCAATCACATGTTCTGTAACACAACCATATTCATATAAGCTTATATATTCGAATTCCCATAAGCTCCATGCAAATAAAAACTGTAAATGGGTCTTAGCCTTGGAAATTTTTTATGTTATTATTATTATTATTAAGTTTAATAATAATAACAAGTATCAAAATTGAATTATCAAATAGGCATTTGATAATTAAGATAGTATATTAAAATCCATTTACAGTTTATCTATTCCAACAATGATTATTAAAATTCATTGCAAGTCAAGTTTTTTAGTAGTTTTATTTGTAATTGCATAAGTTGACGTTTCTTCTAAACAAACTTCAATTTGTTTTTGTAATACATCTCATATATTCGATTTGAATAAATATAATGATGTCACAAATGTTGAATGCATCTCGAAAAAGTTAAATTGTTAACATATGCTTTTGAGATTATCTATATATAATATAAAAAGATGATCGATGCCCTTAATGATTGATATGTGGCAAATGATGATGTCATTTATCAAAATTGCTTAGTTGGAGTTCAATTGATGATGTGGATTTTTCAATTGGTGAGTTGTCAATTTTATTTTGGTATGTATTTAAGTTATTTCCTATTTAACATTTATATACTCATTAAAACATTTACCACATGTATATATATATATATTATTTTCAAAATTAATATTTTATAAATTCGAAATAAAAAAATCTTATTTACATTTCTAGTATTTCAAAATATGTTTATTGAAAAAAATCATCATACTCAATTTTTTTTACAAATATCCAAATAATTTTCGGAAAAAAATATTTTTTTAATATTCAAATATTAAAATAAAGGAATGCAGTTGTTTTTTGTTTTAATTTTCAATATTTTGAAATATTCGAATATCAATTCCATTAAAAATAATTATAAAAAAATGTTTTATTTTTTAATTGTACTATTTAATAAATATACAATATTTTTTGTATATTATTTCTATTATACCGTATTTCAAATTATTCTATTATACCGTATTTCAAAATAAAAATAATTATACTATTTAATAAATATGCAATATTTTGAAATTTTAAATTTTAACAAATTCTAATATACCATATTTTGAATTTTAAATACAATATATTATTATAAATACATTATATTTCAAATTATAAATAAGGTATACATAAAGTAAATGTCAAAGATTGTATATATAAATACGGTATATTTGTGAATGATTACTTCAAATTACACACATATTATGTATTACATATTTAAGAAGGAATGACTAATTTATTTAAAATATCAAATCACCAAATAAAAAAGTCTTTAATATTGCAAGATTCCTGCATATCATCTTTGATTGATTTAGTTTACTCTTTAATTCAAAATTCAATGGTAAAAAATAAAAATCGTATATATCTTTATATTTAATTTTTTTATATTGCAAGTTTTTTTTCTAAAAGTTAGTATCTTATTTTTTTGGGTTGTTTCCTTTATTTGTTTGATTTGATTTTCTAATATATAAATCTTTTGATTTTTTATTCTTTTCCATAAAATTAAGTTTATGTTCAATACTATTTAAACCCCTCCACATTGATTTCATTATTATCTACCACCATTCCAATACAAAGTGCACAATGTTCGTATTAAGGGTGTAAACGAGCCGAGCCGACTCGTGAGCTCGACGAGCCGGCTCGTAAAAAGCTCGAACTCGGACTCGAGATTTTCGAGCTTGAGCTCGCGAGCTCGAGCTTTCGGACGAGACGAGCTCGAGCCGGTTTTCAGTTGTTCATGAGCTCGCGAGCCGGATTTATTATTATTTTTTTATTTTTTGTTATTTTTTATATGTTATTTTTATTTAAATAATGTATAATAATATAAAATATTATAGAAATAAATACAAATATTAAAAATATATATAATTACAATTTAGAAAATAATAATTTTTAATAATAAAATAATAATTAAAAAAATATTTAAAAAAAAAAAAAAAAAAAGACAATGGGCTCGAGCTCGATCTCGAGCTCGACAAAATTGACACGAGCTCGAGCTCGAGCCAAAAAAATAGGAACTCGACGAGCTCGAGCTCGATCGAGCTCGAGCTCGAGCCAGCCAAAAGAGGCGAGCTCGGCTCGTTCACACCCCTAGTTCGTATTATACAGTTTCATATTACATTTTTTTTATTCTTTCGTATAGATTATTATAAGTATATATGCATAGTTTATATTCATAATTATTTTTATATATACATATGAGTAGTAATTGTACTTCTATCTTTTTGATTTTTAATTTTAATATATTTTTTCAAATTTTTTCATGCAGTTTATTATACAAAGTCGTTCGTACTTTATGACAATCAAAACAATTGTTTGCGCTCAGTCCGTGAAAGGATGTTGGATCTTTCCGTCGATGCATTAATTTAGCGTATACATGAGAGGGTAAAAGTCAATAAGCATTCGTGATTTTTTTTTTTTCAGGTTCGTACGTACATATGTTTAAATTCATTTTCCATTTTTTGATTTTTCCTTTTTTGATAATAATATAGATGGTTTTCTACTAATTGGGGAGAAAATAATTTGGAATCTATCTATATATTATATAAAAAGATGATCTATGTCCTCTTTGAATGACATGTGCCAAATTCCTATGTCATTTTCTCAAATCGCTTAGTTCGCACTCAATTGATGATGTGTAATATCAATTGCTTATTAATCATTTTAATCTTAGTATATTTTTAAATTCTTTCCTATTTAACATTTGCACGTTCATTTAAAAAATACCACATATAAATAATATTTCATGCATTTAATATCCCACAAATTCAAAAAATATTATCTTTTTAATATTTTAAATTTTTCGAAAAATATATTTTCCGCCAATATTTTTTAAAAAAATCAGAAAACTCAATTTTTAATGTATGAATATTCAATTTTTTTGTATTGTGTATATTTTTTCGAATTTTTTTATATTATGTATATATTTTCGTATTTTTTTGTATTCATTTAGTATTAATTACTTGAAATATTATATTTATAGAATTAGATTTGTAAAACTTTGAATTAAAATTAATATATCAATTTCAGTATATTATCAAAATTATATTTTTTATTATTAAAAAAAATTATGCGATGATAATTACTTAAATATACATATTATTAATTTTAATATATTATGCATTTGAAATATTTTTCCGACTTAATATATTACATTACAGTAAATTCATTAATTATTTTGTTATTAACATTTATATATTTTTAAAATTACATTATTTTTTTTTTAAATATAAAATTATTTACAATATATTTTTTATAATTATATTATTTCTAATCTAAAGTTCAAAAAGATTATCTTATTTTCAATTTTAATTTCATTGTATATAGTATTTTTTATAAATTCATTGTTTTAACAAAATTAAAATCGGAAATAATTATTAATACATAAATATAATGAAACATCATTATAATATAGAGTAATTTATATATGATTTTCACTTTATTTTTTTAGTGACTATTTACATGGATTAAAAAAATTCACTTACTTTAATTTAATATTTTATATACTTTTATTCTTTAAAGGACATGGCTATACAAATATTTATGAAATGGAAAGTCAAATTGATTAACCGGATTTAGATAATTGAATTTTTATTCTTATTTATTTAACATGATTTGTTTATATACGAAAATTGTCAATTTATTTGTGCTTCTTTACATTATGTATATCCGTTTTTCTTTTCTCTTTTCTTTTTTCTTTAAAGGAAAGATTGTTTAATACTCATCAATTTACAACCATCTATATAATATATAAATTGAAACCCTCATTGCTTAGAATTTCGACATTTGGCATCCATGTCATTGACACGTGGTAATCTACGTGTCATCCTAATCATTATGACACATGTCATTATTTATTACTTTGATTTTTTCCATTTTTATTTACTAACATTAATTGATTGGTATTTTAATATGGAAATAATATATTATATCATAACAACTTTGATTACATTTTAAAAAGTAAATTAACTACATTTTTGGATTGAAATCCGACAATATCAATTATATATTCCCGAAACTTAATTTGCCTCAAATAAATGCTTACGTTTTTGTTTTTTATTTTATTTTCAATTAGTTATTCTATTATCTTTTAATTACTAATACATTTTATTCAACCTTTTTTTTCTCCCTGTAATATATTATTGATTACACATTTTATTAAAGTATAAATCTTATTCCTCCACCAAATCCGCTTTTTCATCCGATGGAATAATTAGAATAATTATTTTTAATATATGTATACAGTTCTGGCAGCTAGTTGCGAAAGAAGCACCTAGAGGTTTTTTTTTTTTCTTTTTTTTTTTTTTTCTTTT
>NW_012194860.1:0-13883 GCF_000504015.1 Erythranthe guttata | reverse complement strand
GGTCCGCCGCCGGCCCTGGGGCCGGTACGCGGCGGAGATAAGGGACCTCACGACGAAGGAGCGGCACTGGCTGGGCACGTTCGACACGGCGCAGGAGGCGGCGCTGGCGTACGACAGGGCGGCGCTGTCGATAAAGGGCACACAAGCAAGAACAAACTTCATATACACCACCGACCACAACACCACTTTCCACTCCCTCATTTGGAACCCTTTCGACCAGTTCCATAATCCTCTCCATCAGCCGCCGCCGCCCCCACCACAACAACAAACCAAGCCGCCGCCGCCGCCGCCGATACCACAGCCGGTTGTCCAACCAGAGAACGACACGTGTCATTCACATGACAGCACGAATTCTGGGTATTTGCTGGACTGCATTGTCCCTAATAACTGCCTGAACCCTTCTTCTAGCAAGAGGGTTTCGTCATCGGAGAATAATGCTAATAATAATAATAATCCGATGACAATGTACGAGGATTATAATCTTCAAGAACTTGGTGGTGGGGCCCACTGTGGGTTGATGTGGGACCACCAGCAGCAGTGCTACACGTGGGGGGAGGAGGAGACGACGATGAGTTCTAACTCATCATGTGAGCTTACAGCCATGATTAATGAGCAATATTCATTCATGGTTCAAAACAATAATAATATTAATAATAATCAAATGTGTGATCAAAATAATAATAATAATAATAATAATGATAATATAATTAGTTTTGATGAAATGATGATGATGATGATGGATCCAGCAGCCACTAGTTTTGGGGATTCATCACTTGATCACGTCATCGGTCATTCTCTTTTTTGATATATTGGTATTAATTACTACTCATTTTTATTATTATTTATATATTTATCTTAACTTCTTCTTCTTCTTCTTCAATCTTGATAATTTATTTATTTTTCCCTTTTTTTTGCATTTCTTTATGCATTTATATTTGTTTTTAGACTAGGGTTTTCTTCAATATATATATATGCATGTGAATATATATATGCTGCATGCACTTAATATATTTACTATCATGTGTAATTTAGTTCCCATAAAAAAAATAATGGAAGTTTTTATTCGGAACTAAAATTCGATATATCCGATCCGTTCGACTTGCAACCCTAGTACTAGTCAAATCTCAAGCAAGATTGAACCTTTTTTTGAATTCTCAATGCAGGTAACTGAGATAACTGATATATGTATATACACACATATATCCATGAGAGATAACTTATAATTGACTATAAATATATAGTAATATATATAGAATTATTACATGTGACTGTGATAACTCATATATACATCAACGAGATTGCTTCTTGACTAAAAATAGTAAAATTGGATTTAGACAGGAATATCTAAATGCCATCATCATGCATGTATATATATATATATCACATTAATTAGTACGTACCCAAATATATATATATATATAGATAGAGAGAGAGAGAGAGAGAGAGAGAGAGAGAGAGAGAGAGAGAGAGAGAGAGAGAGAGAGAGAGAGAGAGAGAGAGAGTCACTGTCTTGTCAAATGTTTGTCACAGTTGATTAATGTTGCTCAAGATAACAATTGGAAATAAAAAGAATATATAGGGTGTAATTGTAAGCTTCACTGTGTGTGTGTATATGTATATATATAGATATAGATATATAAGGTTGATGTATTTTTCTAATAATTATTTATGAAAAAAGGGGAAAAAAATAAAAAAGCATTGTATTCCAAGCAAATTAATATTTAACAAGACAAAGTGCATATTCTTAAATAAATACAGAGAGAGAGACAGCAAAATAAAATTTGCTTCTATTAGTTTATAACATATAATTAATTGGCTCCACAACAAATCCCCCAGACAAAAATGGGGGAAGATCGAAGAAGAAGAAGAAGAACATAGTCAACTTGTGAAGCTCGACAAAAGACGGACGACTTGTACACAGACAGCAAATTCCACGTCGATCGGTCGGTCGAGAAATGGTACGAGGATGTTATAATAACAATCTTTTCCGTTCCGAAAAAGATATATCATAAATAGACACAATAACAACAACAGGAACAAGAACAAGCTCCAAGTAAAATTGGAGCGCGCAGTGATACAAAATATAGCCTAGACGGGAGTTTCGAGTTTTGATTTGGTTTCGGTTTCTTGTTATTCCAAAAAAAGAGCTAGATTAGGGTTTTGCAAGAGATCTTTCGAGGGATGATGTATGGCTTATTCGGAGATGATGATGATTGGCCCATGGGAGTGATGGTATTTATAAACACGGAAAATCGACATAACTACAGCTGCTCTAAAAAGGATCAAGAAATTTGCCGAAAGATTTTCACCAATAACTTAATCCTTCGATTTTAGCTTTGATTATGCACCGGCTGGAGTTTTGCCACTGCCGCCGCCACTTGAAGAAATCGAGCCCTGTGCGGAGTGATGAACGCTCGACTGAGTAATGGGCCCGCTTTTTGAGAGCATAGAGCCGACTGACGCGCTCGAACTTTTAATGGAAGAGATTTGTGATGAGAAGGTGTCTCTGCTGAATGTAGAGAGAATCTCGGGCCTTAAATTCGATGACGAGGATGATGGAGCCAGAGTTGCGTTTGTGGACCCCACTGGGTAAGGAGCAACTGGCATGTCGGTCAGGGAAGATGCTGAAGGACTGTAGCTCAGAGTTTTCATCGGGTGATCGAATTTGCACGAGGGTCCGAATTTGCACATTCCGTTTTGTGCATAGTGAGAACAAAGAGGCGCACCCTGGAAAAAGTAGTTCGTGAAAAATCTTCATAAACGAAAGGCGCAACTCTCAACAATGAATAGTTTAAATTTCGTCGAAAATTAAATATATTTGTGTGTGTGTGTGTGTGTGTGTGTGTGAGAGAGAGAGAGAGAGAGAGAGAGAGAGAGAGAGAGAGAGAGAGAGAGAGAGAGAGAGAGAGAGAGAGAGAGAAGTGAATGTGCTTACTGGGCGCAACGGCAGACCCATTGCACTAAGTACGAAATTGCCCCTCGGCACACTCCACTCCGATGGATGGTGATATTTACACGTAGCACCAAATTTACAGTCGCCGGTCCTCAAATAATATTGACATTCTGGTTGACCGGGTCTTTCCGGAAACGCGTGTTCCTTTTGACTGCTACTTGACTGGCCGGCAGAAGTAATAGGCATGTACGGGCCCGCATAGGCAGTTGCCGAAGAAGAGAGCTGTGTAATTCCGTAGATTTGGGCCCCACCAACTGGGGGTTGATTGCTTGAGGAGGCCAGAGGACTAGCAGGTGTCTGTACCAAGAAACGTCCAGAATTTAGCCAAAATAAAAAATAAAAAAAATCTTATCTTGGTAACCAAACGAGGCCCTAACAATTTACAAAATCTCGAGATCGAACGAAAAAGTTGCAGCTACACATATGACATACCTGATAAGGAGTCCAACCAGGAACATGAACGACACCTGGAGGGAGGAGCATCGGACCGTAATTTCCGGGAACATACGAACCGGGAAGCATGGCAGGCCTGGCGATAGGCCAATTGCCTTGAATTACGCTGTACTGTTGAGAAGATTGAATCGAAGGAGATGGTCCAGTTGGATAAACTGGTTGCGTGGGACCCGCAAAAGGGCCGCCGGGACCAGGGGGTTGGGGGGCCTGCGGCATTTGTATCCCTGATGGCTGGGGGTGATGATATTTACAGGTGACACCGAATTTGCACTGCCCTGTTTTTGCATAATACGAACATTCTTTTTCCCCCTGCAAACGGGATTCTATTAGTATCCATACGAAAAAATAAATAAAAAAATTATTTTTTTGCAAGAGTCGAACCGGTCTTAAAGGGTATCCATAGAAGTTCAGTCCGGCTGGAGCCGAAGATCCAAGTCCGTGCTTTGGATGGTCGTACTTGCAGGAAGTACCGAATTTGCACATCCCAGTCCGCATGTAGTACTACAACGAATCGAACGTTGATTAAGAAGTAGACGGCACTTCAATTCCTCAAGTGCAAGTAATTCAATATTGTAAAGATTAAATGCTTGATGCTCGTGACAGCGTAATATGGAACAGAGATATAAATGCTCGATGCTAAACCCCCTTTTTTTTATACTCGGGAAATCACATCTTGTAAGAGACAATAACCAGACGAAGCACCATGGATAATAAAACAGTGCTTAGTCTTCCAAAAATCGAGAGGATAGAAACGAAGTAATTAACAAGCACAGCATACTTAAACAGAGGAGTCGTTTGAAGAGCGAAAAATGGAGCACATGAATCGGTATATTAGCATTACAGAGAAAATACACTTTCGTTTCCAAGAATTAAACCTATAGAAGTACTGCCGAGTTAGCATAAGCATCGTCAACGCCAACTTTAGAAATCGTGCAAGGTAAAAAAACGAAAACCATTTTGAAACCAACACGAGATATGTTAATTTCAGGCAGCACTTCGGATATCAATGTTTTCGCAACATCAAGAAACCAATGAAGACATTAAGTATACTACCACATTAAAGCGATCACGTTTTTTACGTAGAAATTGCGGTTACATTGCATATACACGCAACTTTACACATTTCATATACGCCCAAATTTACATTTAAGTGGATACCTGACAGATAGGCTGGCCGACACGTTCTGGGTACTCACCTCCACCAGCTCTTAAAGCTCCCATTACCTAAATCATAAAAGCGAAGCCACATTGCTTTAATGCATGTTCAACAAATTCATACGATTACTAAATTTTTTACGTTTTTTTTCCCAATTTACCCTCTACTTCTATATCACTTCCCAATTTATTTATAACCCTCACTAAAAGAACAAAGACTCCATTTTTACTAGAATTTAACATCAAATCGTGTAGAACCCAACTAGTTATCTTCAATGCATGCACACCATATCGATTTGATCGTCCGGTCAACTAAAACAAGACACGATTTTGACCCCAAATCCCACTAATTCAACTCAATGCATGCTTAACCAATTCATGTAAAAGCATCCTAATTTAACAATTTTCCCGATTCTACTTCGCTTCTAAAAGCCACAGATTCCCCATCGAATCAAGAAAGATTCCATTTTTCCCCCAAATTACCAATCAAGATCGACACCAAACATCTCTAATTTACGCTCTTTAACAAACAATCGCCACAACAACAGACAAAAAAATTCGATCTTGCCGAAAAAAAAAGGGAGCTTTACCATACTACGGACACGAGGATGGTTGAACCTGCACCTATTGCCATATCTACAGAAACCAATCCTCAAATAATACATACGATCGGGCTCATCGGGCCTCTCGGGGTACGATTCGGGCCCGCCTCCGAGGCCTAATTGCCACATAGGCTCTGCATTCAAGAATTAACAGACATCAAACATTTGATAAATCAACATTTACAGAAGCTCGAGTTCAGCTCAGTTTAAACATAAAAACACCAAAAATCGACTGAAATTCAACCGAAATTCAGATGAAATTCAAATGCGACTCACCTTCGAGCCCCGTCTCTCCGCCCGGGTCGGCCCATTCCGCCACCGGATCCACCTGCACTGCCTCCATTGCCTGGGTCCCACCGTACCTCTCCATATATTCCCACTCACAGAAACAAAACGCAGACACACACACACACACACTCTTTCTCTCTCTACAAATATATATATATATATATCGGCCGGTATAAATATAAATATTTTATACAAAACAAGTATTTTGAAAAATATGCAGAGGGGAATATACAGAGGTATAGACACAATCACGCACAGTTCTGTGTGATTGTGCTAGAGAGAGAGAGAGAGAGAGAGAGAGAGAGAGAGGGGTTTGATCGAGAGAGGGGTTTGGTGGTTTTAGAGAGAGAGAGAGAGACGGAGGAGAGAGAAGTTTTCTACTTTCCAGTGGTCTTTTTTTTCACACACACTGCGGTTTTATATATTTCACACTCACTGTGTGTGTGAGATTTTTTGTGCACTTTTTGTGCGTTTTTCTTTATTAATTTATATTATATTATATTATTTGTTTCGTCTTTTTGTTTGCTTTATTTATTTTATTTTATTTTATTCGATTTTCTGAGCTTATTTCTTTTTGTTTGTCTGTTTTTTGACAGTTTTATTACGCGCTTAGTACATTAATCCCCACTCTTTGTTGTGGCTTATGAGGCGGTTATTTGCATGTGGTTTAATGACTAATTTGCCCTTTTAAGTGTGGGACAAATTTCATACTATACACACATAAACATGTGAATATATTTAATATAGTTAAATTAAACATCTATAAATTAATCCAGCCGAGACTAGTAAAATCTTATTAATTTAGCGAAATATTAAATTATCGAACTAGTAATTAAGTACCTTTACACCGAGTAAGAACTGAGATAAATTATTATTTAAGCGATATTATTAATTTATCGAGGTTCTACTGTAGTAATTCATTACCCACAAAACTTAATTCAGAAAAATAAAAGAGTATTAGTTTAATTTAATTGTTAAAATAAAAAAATATATAGATAAAAGAATCACTTTTCAATCCCACTTTTGATTTGCCACCAATTGAATTAAAGTAATTGTTATTGGTTTATTACTCAAATGCCATTAAAGTTATATAGATGACCATTTTGTGGTGATCATAAGAAAGAAATTAATCTTTCCTTGTATAGAAAATAGGTTAGCCTTTAATTGTTGATAAAGAGCTATTTCCTTTTATGGTAAAAAAATATGGATATTTCTTTTATTATAAACTAATAGTATATGCTTTAGTTGTATTTAATCTAAACCTCTTAATAACTCAGCCCACGGTTTTTTTTTTCTTTTCTATTTGTTGTTTTAAGATTTACTATCTGTAGAAGAATCTCGATAACCTAATAATTTCACTTAAATAGTAATTTTTTCTGGTCGTGACTCAATAAAAATGTATTAAATTAGTAGCTCGATAATTTAATATTTCCACTTAATGAACAAATTTGTTTATAAATAGTTACTAGTAGTTAAATGGTTAAGTATGAATATTTATTATTCTTTGTAACAAAAATTGTGGATCAAAGCTATATTTGAATTGATGTAGACCGTAGTGGTCACCATGGTGAGGTTTAGTCAAAGGGCATTTTGGACAATTTCTATTAATGAATATAATAATGGCATAAAAGGAAATGGGACAATTAAAAAGTTGATGCAGAAGTCAGGGGAGAGTACACATAGTATCCAATGCAAGCGAGACACGTAGCATCGAGGCCCATTACTATGTGACTTCAGCCAGCCCAACGACGTGCTTTTCGCGCGTGCAAGCCACGTTAGTGTTAATAGAACAATTTTCAAATTTTTATTTACTTTTTATATGTGAAATTGCGATTTGTTGTAGATGCTAACTCCGGTGGAATACATCGACTAAATTTTACATCTACACTCAAATACACATACATGTGTGGATGTATGTGAAAATGTACAATCAAATACACATGGGATTATAAAATAATAGGAATCGGTTTAAATCAAAATCGGTTCAGATTAATAATACAAGTCCAAATTTGACTAGTATTAATGACTAGACCAATGTTGGCCCAAAATAATAATAGGGTTATTTAAAGAGAGATAAATGCATCTTACGTCACATAAGCAACTTATGCAGACAACTTCGAAAGCTTATTTACATACATCAGTTACATTAAGGAGCAAAAGTAAAAAAAAAATGTATTTTATGCAATATTACTATGAAGTTTGGTTTAATTCGACAACTTAGAAAACTTATTTATATAGTTAAATCACACATCTTAGTTACATTGATGAGCAACAGTTAGTTAAAATAAACCGAAAAAATAACTTAATCTCTTGTGCCTACATAACCACCAACATTACTATCACCATTATCGAATAATTTTTCATATTTTTCCTTTTTGGTTTCCATGATTCTTATGCTACAACGGAGTGAAATGAATGTAACCAAAATTGTTATGTGTGCGCGTGTGTGTGGTTGCGTAAGTATAATAAAGGTGTGTTATGTGTGTGTGTGTGAAAGAGCTTCTTTGTTTGCAACGACAAGGAGCGGTGGTGGAGACGATTTGACAAAGTGCAACGGAGTTACACGAAATCTGACGAAGTGCGGCTAGTCAAACTAGATGAAGGCGATTTTGAAGAATAGATGACTATTAGCAATTTGCAGAAGTCCGACCATCCTGATCTAAAAGGCTATTAGTCCACATAAGTATTTAGCAAATTGCCCCTAGACTAATGGTTTTATACTTTTATTCCCTTCTCGGTTGTAGGGCAATTAAAAAAAAAAACTTGAGTAATTGAATACCACAATGGAGTTTTTTTTTCCCTTCTAAATAAATAAATCATTTGATGTATTTATTGTGAAAATAAAACCAACGGCTGATATTTGATCTTAAAGAAGATGACGGTCACGATCCATCTAGTGAATTTAATTGTCTTTTATCTCATTACAGTAAAAATAAAAATAAAAATAAAATAATTTTCTTCATTAAAACATGTGAATGTGGTGGGTAGGTGTAATGTCAATAAATGCTATTCTTTAGTCCTTACCGGCAACCTTTTTGATAAAAACAAAATGTAAAATCTAAATTTAGTTTTTTGGTTTTTCTCTCTTCCAAACAGCACCTAAAGAATTAAATTTAAATAAAAAACAAAAAAACCGGAAGAGCAAGTGAACCGGTAAAAAAAGAGGAGTTTGACTTTGGCAGCAAAAATAGAATACGTGGCGGACAGATAATGGGTGGGGGGGGAAACCGTGCTCAAATTAGCAAGCGTCGGCGCATCGTATATTTTGTTATTATTATTGCCCCCAGCAACATATCTTTGGGTCCCACCTTCACACTTTTACACCTTATACTATGTGTATTCATATATTATACTACAATAGAACATCCATAAAGTAATACCCGATAAATTAATAACTTTGCTTAAATAATAAATTTGTCCGGTCCCGACTTGGGGACAACATGCTAAATTAATAATTCGCTAAATTTATAAGATAATACACATTCGAAAAATTTAAGAAGCCCCATATAATATATAAATTAATAATGCATAAAAATAATTCTTAAAATACATGGTAAAGGTTAATACAATATAATTTAATTGTCAATTGTTTCTTGTTGAACTTCACATTAGGATCAATCTCGTCCATCGTTTTTCTTAACATGGTTACAACTTTCGGTATAGTTTTCTTATAAATCAACATAAAACCGTTCTATACCATTGCTGCTTTAAGAGCTTCCGCTCGTGAAACATGCTCTATAGTGCATTGAACTAATGCTACAATGAATATTTTAAAAAAATGTATTTATTGAAAATAATAATAAAAGTAATTTTATAAATTAATAAATTATTAATTAATGTATAAATTAATAATTATTAATTTATCGATAAGTTAATATTTCGCTATACTAATGAAATTTTGATGATCCCAATTGTATTAATTTATAGAGGTTTAAGTGTATATACATGTATGTCCCTCAAAAGTCAAAATTAATTTGGACCACTAAATCGTAAACTGATAGGATTGTCAAACAAGTTGGAATCTGTCATGTAAATGATGCAATCTATAAAGTATTCAAAAAATTACGATATTCCATGAGATAAGATTAAATTACGAAAAACTCCTCATTTTTGCATTATCTTACATTTATATCCAAAATTTACCTATTAAAAGAGGGAGTTTTCGTAAGACAATATATATTTGAAGGGTGATTGTAATTACCAAAATAAAAGAGGTATTTTTTGTAATTTCATCTTACTTCAGGGGTGGCCGTACTTTGCTATAAAAGGCCTCGGCTTAATTCTCTTCTCCAAGCTGTACGAAACCTTCAAAACAAACAAACGATCGAGCCCCATTTCATTAACGAAGAAATCCATGGCAGATGTCATCTTATCCAGTGATTTTGTCACGACGTTAGGGTACTTTCCGAAAGCCTCCAAAATCTCGTTTTCCGGAAAAACCCCGTTTCTTATAAGCCGCCACCCTCTTCTCCCACCCCAATCGATTGACCCATCACCGTTAATACATGAAGTGCGATAATAAATTGCAGTTAAACAACCCTTTGCAAAAACAATTGAGGGGTAAAATGGTCAGAAAACTAAAACAGTTCTTTCTGGTTAAATTGTCAATGTCAAAATCTTAACTATCTCTGAGCAAACAAGAACCAATATTTGGACATAATAAAAATGAAGATTTTCTGAAGAATGCAATAACAAATTCTGGCATATTCCATTTCAAAACATAGCTGAATTTCGAGATTAACAAACACCAATCAGAAATCGAATGTATTACAAGAAGCAAAATCTTTAATTACTCTTCGAAATAGCCAACAATTCTTTCCGATACATATCAACTAGCTCAGGGGCGATTTCGTCATAGTACAACACGTACCTCTTCAAGAAATCCTTCTCCGCGCACTTGCACATGGAAGCCAATCGGGAGCTCTTGCCTTTACTGATCAAACCACTTTCCAACAACTTTTTATAAACCAAAGATCTCGGTTTAATTCTTTTCTCCAAGCTGTACGAAACTAGCCCCGGTGCACGCAAAACGAAAGAATAATCGAGCCCCATTTCGTTAACAAAGAAATCCATGACACCCGTTATTTTATCTAGTGATCTTGTCATGAAGTTAGGGAACTTCCCAAAAGCTACCGTAATCTCGTTTTCCGAGAAACCCCACTTCTTATAAGCCTCGACCCTCTTCTCCCACCCCGATTTACTCATCACCATTAATACATGAAGTGCTATAACAAACGACACCCTCGACGGATCTAACCCTAGTTTCTTAACATCCTCCACGGTTTTCCTAAATTTTCCCGAATCTTGATTAATTACTCTCGGAAAGTGCTGCAGCAAGTACACGATTCTCGAGGAGGGGGCCCCCGCCCCCTTCAGGGCCTCGATGTTGGGCAGCAATCGAGACTCGAGGTCGCAGCGCAATGCCTCGGTGGCGAGTTTTAACTGGCTGAGGCATGTTCCGTTTGCGTCGAACAAGCTCTTTATGTAGCTGAAAGTTGGTTTGATGTGCCCATCCAAACTCCTGCAGGTAATACAAGGCGATAACAAGAGAATATTTTTCACTTGAGAATCGGAGAATCCCAAACATTGGAAAAATTGAATCTTGGGCAAAAGGGAGTTGTTGGGGTTCCGTAGTATAATGGTGGGGAATTTTCTAATTAGACTTCCGATTTGATCTCCGGTGAAACCATGGTTGTTTAAGAAAGCGACGACGGCGTCTGGTTTCTCCGGCGAATCGAATTTCAGGTACTTGGAGGCCGAAAAGGCCTTTTCCGGCGAAAATCCTAATGTGTTTATCAGGTAATTGACGGCGAACGAGTTTCGATTTTCAGTTTTTGAGGTGGATGAAGATGACGAAAATGGGGTAAATCGAAATCGACATGGATTTTCCGTGGGTGAAAAAACCCTAATGTAGAAATTCCTACGAATTGAAGCTATGTACGATGAACTGAACATCAATGCGTGGATTGTTCGAAACGAAATCACCTTTTTCTTTCTGAAATCGAATGCGTCTCTGAATTTGAATCAGATTGTCCTGTCCAAAACCCTAAAACCCTTTCTTCATTGTTGGATCTAAAAATCCGAACTCCAAAGAGTTTGATACCAATAACACGTGATTTCAAAATTAGAGTGGGGGAAAGTACAAATATCAAATACTTCAGGGACTGAGAATGCAATTAAACAACCCTTAGCAAAAACAAACAAATTTCATAATTCCACCCGCATTTCTCTCTCTAAAACACTCCCTTTTCTCTCTCTAAAATCTCACTTCTATCTCCGAGAATTCGTAATCTCATCTCTTTCGCCAACAATTAATTATTCACCAATTTCGAATCTGCAGCTTTTCCGATACTGTGAATTTTCAATTCATCGACAAGGTAAAAACGAAAAAATGCGTAATTTCACAGATCTTTTGTTTTCAATTTGGTTTTTGAGTTTTTCATTTTGAATTCGAGTTTTGTATGGTTAGGGTTTAAAGGTATTGATTCGTGATTTATTTTCTATTGGGTTTAGCTGATTTACTGTTGATCAATGGATCAATGGTTAGGGTTTAATGTGATTGATGCCTAATAAGTGTTAATAATTTGCTATTTGTGTTTAGGTTCATAGTTTAGCAGATAATGGTGCTCCCAAGAAAGTGTAGAAGTGTGAATAACCGCTGTTCTTCGATCCCTAAATTATCTCTTACCAAAGCTGGAGATGGTGCTCAAAGAAGCATCAGCAGGGTTAGTTTTCGCCTTTCGGTGAACTGTTATTTTTCGTGTTTCCAGTTCGATTCAGACGTCACTTCTCTCTCTTCTTTTCGTTGAAGCTATTATTTCCGATTTCGTTTTTTATACATGTAATGTTGATAAATAGAAGTGTCTTTCCGAAATTTCCTTGGATAGTTTTTTCACGAGATATCCGAATCGTGATTTTAACGATACTTGTAGTCTTAATTCTTGTTTAAACAAAAAAAATCATTTCGTTTTTTTCTTCTTTAAAACGCAGAGAAGAAATTTGGCTGACAAACTTGGGCCTAAGTGGACCGTGAAAGAGCTAACTCGTTATTACAACTCTTACTACAAGAACGGTAAAGATTGGGAAAAGGTATGTTCGAATTTACACTCGATTCGTTTAACCAAGATTGGCATAGTTGACTGCTTGAATTCGTTTCCTAAATTTACCTTCCTTAGAAATCTGATTCGTAAGGATAAATTTAGTTATTAACAATAAAATCACGAAAAAACATCGGTTTGGATTGCAATCCACAGGTTGCCGATGCTGTAAGAAATCGATCTTTGGAAATGGTGGAAGCCCTTTACACAATGAACAGGGTATATCCGATTACAGTCAATCTTTACCCCACTTTTTCATTTTTAAACGTATAATTGTACATCTTAATACTACTTTAATCTTTTTCACTTGTATTTTCGGGTCTTTGATTTCAGGCGTATTTATCTCTTCCACGCGTAGCTACGTCTGCAGCTGCGTTGATTTCTATGATGGCTGATCACTACAGAAATTCGGTGAGTCTATCCTTAACCAAACAAGCTGCCATCTAACCGAAAAAAGAAATTGAAAAAAATAAAATAAAATCGTCGAAACATAGAAAAATACAGTTTATTTTCGGATTTCGGAATGTTCGTGTAATTATGTAAAGTTACTGTTGATTTTTCAGGCATAAAGCGACAGTGGCTAAGAGGGCAATCTTTAATATGCATAGCTTTAGCTTTTTCCAGATTCTTTTCTGGACCATGGTAGTGGTGCGAACGAACATCTTTGATCATTCGTTTATTAATTAATTAATTTATTTTATTTTCCATTTAATCTACTTTATTTTACTGCTCGGACAATATACTTTGAAAAGCTAGTGAAATTAAGTATTTCACTTCATTATCAACTAATTTAAGGCGAACGAGTTCTGATTTGCAGTTTTTGAGGAGGATGAAGATTGAAGATGACGAAACTGTGTTCAATTGAAAGAAACATGGATCGTTGGTCGGTAAAAAACCCTACTGTAAAAATTCCCACGAATTGAAACTATGTACAATGAGCCGAAATATCCATGGTAAATTGTCTGAAATGCAAATCAAATCGGTCTCGGAATCCGAATCTGAATCAGATTCTGCTGTTCCTCCATCTTTGGTCAAAACCCTAAAACCCTTTGTCGATGGAAGTAGGGGAATCATGATAATTCGAAATAAGGCTATGGTAAATATTTATTATATTATATTTTGGAATTAGTCGAAGAATTATTAAATGTGGTGGGAACAAAAAGAAATTGATTTTCGACGAACACTTTCTAGTTCGATCTCGTCGTATTCTGTTTACGCTTTTCGTACGGTTTGCGAGCTTGTACGAGAGTTTCTTTCGTAAAGGTACAATATAATGGAGATATGTACAAAAGTAGAAGCATATTTTATTTATATGTACCTAAATCCTTAATACAT